>JABUQX010116185.1:40000-41488 GCA_015478945.1 Trachelipus rathkii | reverse complement strand
AAATTTATTAAAATTATTAAATAAAAATTTACGTTTTAATTGTTATTTTTATTTTTATATAAATATTTTTCAAAAAATATGTTTGCAAGATCAGGAATAAAATTTGCATATATATTTTGATGCGAACGCTTTTGCCTAGTGGGTAAACCTAATATATAATAATGTATATTAAAAGACCAGTTAAGCTTACTAGTTATTGTAGGTTATTAAGTTGTAGAATATTGAAGGCAAACTTTTCCAAAATATATATATATATGTTATATATATATATATATATATATATATATATATATATATATATATATATATATAAATAACTATATATATATATATATATATATATATATATATATATATAAAAGAATCAGAAAACTGCTAAAATTTCAAATTTTTATGTATAGTTTTGGAAAAGTTTGCCTTCAATTTTTTTCTAGTTAAATACCTACAAAAACTGACTAGTCTTCAAATAAACATTATTATCTATTAGGTTTATCCACTTAAGGCGAAAGCGTTCGCGCCAAAATACACATGCATATAATGAGCAAAATGTTTATGATCGTTTTTTTAAAAATAATTTATATAGGATTAAAATAATAAATCAAAATACTAACTTTATATTTAAAATTTGAATAAACTTTTTACAACTTAATAAGTAACTATAAACTTTTATTTTTAATTAAAATAATATTTTAATTTAAAGTTAAATTGGTAACTCAACAAATTGAAATATATATATATATATATATATATATATATATATATATATATATATATATATATATATATAGAGTATATATATATATATATATATATATATATATATATATATATATATATATATATATATATATATATATTAGTGAGGGAGAGAAGCTGAATTTTTGCATAACCGCAGTTGCGGTTTTTTTGCGGTTCTAAATTTTTCAACAACCACGGTTGCGGTTTTTTTGCGGTTCTTAAATTTTTCAACAACCGCGGTTGCGGTTGTGCAATAAAAACAAAATTTAACCATTGCTTTGTTTACTACTACTACTACTACTACTACTACTACTACTACTACTACTACTACTAATAATAATAATAATAATAATAATAATAATAATAATAATAATAATAATAATAATAATAATAATAATAATAATAATAATAATAATAATAATAATAATAATAATAATAATTATTATTATATTATATTATTATTATTATTATTATTATTATTATTATTATTATTATTATTATTATTATTATTATTATAACCTTGAAAATTTCTAAATTTCTAGTAATTTAATGTGCAATTTAGAAAAAGAGTTACCAGGGTGCGAAATGAGGACCCATGCACAATGCACAACACCATCCACTTTCAACACCCTCCGCCCTGTGGAAACTGGAAAGTATCCGACTAAAGGTGCTTCTTTAGTTATTCACGTTTGTAATTGAATTTTAGAATCGGCAAGTTAGATTTAAGGAATAACAATTTTCTGCATTTTC
>JABUQX010116185.1:25000-35000 GCA_015478945.1 Trachelipus rathkii | reverse complement strand
TATTATTATTATTATTATAACCTTGAAAATTTCTAAATTTCTAGTCATTTAATGTGCAATTTAGCCACTGTTTGCAGGAGTTACCAGGGTGCGGAACGAGGACAAATGTGCACAACACCATCCACTTTCCCCATCCTCCTCCTTGTGGAAACTGGAAAGAATCCGACTAAAGGTGCTTCTTTAGTTATTAGCGCTTGTAATTGAATTGAATTGAAGCGTCAAGTTAGATTTAAGGAATAATAATTTTCTGCATTTTCTCCTGTTAATCTCATCAATTTCTCGTCATAAATTATTAATCCAACACCGCTAAAAAATTGTTCACTTATTATACTACTAGATAGGGCAAGGCAAATATCTTTTAGCCATCATTTTCAACTCTTTGAAGCTATGTTCGGTCTCTCTCCACCACATTAGAGGATCATCTTCGGAATCGATCCTTTTTCTTTTTGATATTTTGCTATTTCATTCAAAACACTTTCATTAAGCTCTATTTCTGTATCATCATCACTACTTGATGTTAAATGAGCATTCATGGTTTCAAACAGAGTTTTTGGCTTGGATGTTGAAGGTAGCTTATTTCTGCAGTTTAAGTTCTTTAAGGATGTCTGTTAATAGATAATATATCTTTTCCATATTCTGAGGAAAGTTTCTTACATTGTTTTGTTATTTCTTTCTGAACTTCCTTCAAAACATAAGAAGTTGTAAAAAATTTCCCTTTATATCGAGCATCTAGATACGTTGCGATGGAATACAAGAAATTTCTTTCCAAATTATTAAATCTTCGAGTTAACTCCGAATTTATTGTTTGTACAGCTGATTTAATTCGCTCTTCAGCCTCCAATTCTAAGGTCTGGTGAAGAATTTTAGCGACACAATAAAAGGAATTAATAAGTTTAATCTATAGCACGGTAATGTCTATAGTTACATTATTATATAAAATAACTTACTCACGCGCAGCGCGAGTGTTGTTACACATACCGCTCGTGCGCAGCGCGCATTTGGAGCGAGCGCTTCAGCGAGCGGTCTGCCATGCATACCCGCCAGCATACCGTGCATTTACTCTATGGTATAGGTTTAGTTTTTATTTAACTAATAAATATCAACTTTAAAAATAATTTAATTACAAGATAAAATAATTTTAAAAATGAAAAAAAAATCTCATTTAATTAAGGGAGATTTCATAACTAGACCCCCTACTTTTTCCAATACAAACATTTCAATTTTTTATTATCTAAATTAGTAGAAAATTCCTCCTGAACATCATGGTGTAATTATTTTAAAATTCTAAATAGTTTTTAGATACAGAAATTTATTTAGAGAGGTGTCGAACTAAAAAATTTCAATTCCAGTCAAAATTGCAATTCCAGGTTTAGGATAAAAAAATGTTTTATTTATAATTATAGAAAATCTAATTTTTTTCATATTCTCAACCTCAGCTCATTCTTCAGGGCTGTGGCAGTCATAGCCGGAGCTGGAGCCCGAGCCGGAGCCTGGGTATATTTTTTTCATGAAATAATTTTTTTTAGATGAAAAATTTATTGGCAGAAGATGTGCTGAACAATTTTCAAATAGTACAGAACTTATTTGATCCGCTGATCCGATCCGAGGGTCAGAGCCGGAGTCGAACTCGGAGCCGGGAGCTGAGTATGATTTTTTTCGAAGAATATTTTTTTAGAAGTCGCGCTAAACAATTTTCAAATAGTGCAGAAAACCTTATCTGATCCGAGCTGAAGCCTAGTTGGAGCTGAGCTGGGAGCCGAGCCGGCTGAGCCTGGTACATTTTTTTCTTAAAATATATTTTTAGGTACTTAATGCCAGAAGACATACTGAACAATTTTCAAATAGTATGAAACCTTAGTCAGATCCGGAGCCGAAGAAGTCGGAGCCGAGCCGAGCCGGAGCCGGTTTCTGGAGCCGAGTCAGTATGAATGTTTTTTCAAAAATATTAGGTGAAAAATTTAATGCCCGAAGACGTACTGAACAATTTTCAAATAGTGCAGAATTTTAGTCGGATCCGGATCCGAGTTGGTTGAGTTGGCGGGAGTTGAAGTTAGAGCGTGCTGTGAAGCTTTGATTTTTCGTAAATATTTTTTTAGAAAAATTTATTGCCAGTAGCGAAGCGTTGAAAATCTCAAATAGTGCAGAAACCTAGCTCGATACGGGATCCGGGAGCGAGCCGGGTTCGGCCGGATTCTTGGTATAAATTTTTTTTAAGAAAAACTTTTTTTAGATGAAAAATTTATTGCCAGAAGACGTGCTGAACAAATTTCAAATAGTGCAGAAACCTTAGTTGGATCCGGATTCGGATCCGGAGTCGGAGCCAGAGTCGGAACTGGAGTAATATTTTTTTCGAAGAATATTTTTTAGATGAAAAATTTATTGCCAGAAGTCGTGCTAAACAATTTTCAAATAGTGCAGAAACCTTAGTCAGATCCGGAGCCGAAGGTGGAGCCGGAGCCGGAGCCGGAGCCGGAACCTGGGCATGAATTTTTTTCAAAAAATATTTTTTTAGGTGAAAAATTTAATGCCAGAAGACGCACTGAACAATTTTCAAATAGTGCAGAAACCTTAGTCAGGTCCGGATCCGGATTCGGAGCCGGATCCTGGGTATAAATTTTTTCAAGAAATAATTTCTTAGATGAAAAATTTATTGCCAGAAGACTTGCTGAACAATTTTCAATTAGTGCAGAATCCTTAATCGGATCCGGATTTGGAGTCGGAGCCGGAGCAGGATTCAAAGTCGGAGCCAGAGTATGATTTTTTCGAAAAATATTTTTTTAGGTGAAAATTTTTTTGATAGAAGAAGTGCTGAACAATTTTCAAATAGTTCAGAAACAAGAGTTGGATCGGATCCGGAGCCGGAGCCGGATCCTGGGTATGAATTTTTTAAAAATATTTTTAGGTGAAAACTTTATTGCCAGAAGACGTACTGAACAGAACTAGTTCACAAACCTTAGTCAGATCTGGAGCCGAAAGTGAAGTCGGAGCTGGAGTAAGAGCCGGAGCTGGAGTAAGAGCCGGAGCTGGAGTCAGAGCCGGAGCCTGGGTATGAATTTTTTTCAAAAAATATTTTTAGGTGAAAAATTTAATGCCAGAAAACGTACTGAACAAATTTCAAATAGTGTAGAAACCTTAGTCGGGTCCTTATCCGATTCAGATTCGAGCCTTATCCTTTGGTATAAATTTCTTTTAAAGATATACTCTTCTTAGATGAATAATTTATTCCAGAAGACTTGCTGAACACTTTTCAAATAGTGCAGAATCCTTAATCGGATCCGGATTCCGAGTCGGAGCCGGAGTCGAAGTCGGAGCCGGAGCCATCATTTTTTCGAAAATATTTTTTTTTGTAGAAAATTTATTGATAGAAGAAGTGCTGAACAATTTTCAAATAGTGCAGAAACCTTAGTCAGATCCGAAGCCAAAGCCGAAGCCGAACTCGGAGCCGGAGCCGGAGTTGGATCCTGTTTTAATTTCTTTCAAAAATATCTTTAGGCGAAAATGTATTGCCAGAAGACGTGTTGAACAATTTTCAATTAGTACAGAAACCTTAGTCGGATCCGGAGCCGGATCCGGAGCCGAACCTGGAGCCGAACCCGGAGCCGGGTCCTGGGTATGAATTTTTTTTTAAGAAATATTTTTTTATGTGAAAATTTATTGAAAGAAGATGTGCTGAACAATTTTCGAAATGCAGGAACCTTTGATGGATCCAGATCCGGAGCAGGATCCGGAGTACAAAGTAAAAGCTTTAAATATTTTTTCAAGAAATATTTTTAGTTGAAAATGTATTGCCAGAAGACTGCTGACTAATTTTCAAATAGTTCAAAAACCTTAGTCGGATCCGGATCCGGATCTGTTTATAAAATTTTCAAGAAATATTTTTAGATGAAAATTATTGTCGGAACACGTAAGGAACAATGTTCAAATAGTGGGTGAAACCTTAGTTGATCCGATCCGAACTGAGCGAAACGGAGCCGGATTCTGGGGTATATACTTTGTTCCTTATATTTAATTTGAAAAATTTATTACCAGAAGACGTGCTAAACAATTTTTTCAAATAGAAACCTTAGTCGGATCTGGAGCCGCAGCCGGAGTATGAAACGGAACTGTCTGGCATAAATTTTTCAAAATATTTTTGTACGTGAAAAATTTATTGCCAGAAAGTACTGCACAATTCTCAAACAGTGCTCGAAACTATAGTCGGAGTTGGAGCCGGAGCCGGAGCCGAACAATCTTAAAATATTTTGGGTTGTAAAAGAAATATATCAAATGCTTGAATTGATTCAATTGAAAACAATATATATATATATAATATATATATATATATATATATATATATATATATATATATATATATATATATATATATATATCTTATATATCTCTAATTATAATTTTATATATAGGTAAGAGAGGACTCCAACCATCGACAACAGCGTCGCCGTTAGACAATGTACAGGAGGCTCTACCACTAGTCCGATCTGCCACTCCAGAAAAAAAAGGTATCTCGGAACAGTTTTCAAGTCTCCTGCTTCGATATCACTGCTTTGAAACGGTACTTATTTAAACCCATAGAAGGATGCTTTTAAACCCTACTGGGGCTACACAGCATTCTGCTAGTTTGCTCCCGTGTTACAGGAGCAACCAACCAAAGTCAAGCCACGCCGACATGGGAACATCATTCTTGTTGCGATAAATTTGCAATAATAAGACGAAGAAAAATTTCACTCGCGCCAGGACTCGAACCGTCAACAACAGCGTCACCGTTAGACAATGGTACAGGAAGTTCCACCATCACTAAACCGATCCAACACCACAGTGGCCATAGCCCTTACAGTTTTCAAGTTTCGTTTTGATATCACCGTTTTGAAAACTCGATAATTATTTAAATCCATAGAAGGGTGTTTGAAAACCCTGTTGGGGCTACACGGCATTCTGCTGGGTCCTGTGTTACAGGAGCAACCGACCAAAGTCAAGGAACGCCGACATGGGCACAACATGCTTGTTGCGACAAATTTGCAATAATAAGACGAAGAAAAATTTCACTCGCGCCAGGACTCGAACCATCGACAACAGCGTCGCCGTTAGACAATGTACAGTAGGCTCTACCACTATTGCGATCCGCCTTCCCAAAAAAAAGAAGCATCTCTGAAGTTTTCAAATTTCTTGCTTCGATATCACTGCTTTGAAACTCGATATTTATTCAAATCCATAGAAGGGTGGTTGGAACCCTTGCTGGGGCTAAACGGCATTCTGCTAGTTTGCTCCCGTGTTACAGGAGCAACCAACCAAAGTCAGGCCACGCCGATATGGGCACAACATGCTTGTTGTGACAAATTTGCATTAATAAGACGAAGAAAAATTTCACTCGCGCCAGGATTCGAACCATCGACAACAGCGTCGCCGTTAGACAATGTACAAGAGGTTAAAACTACTAGTCAGATCCGACACCCAGAAAAAAAGGTATTTCGTCACAGTTTCTAAGATTACTGCTGGATTTCACTGTTGAAACTCGATACTTATTAAATCCACAGAAGGATGGTTGGAACCCCTTCTGGGGCTACACGGCATTCTTCGGTGCTCATTGGTAACAGGACCAACCGACCAAGGTCAAGTGAACGCCAACAGTATGCACAAACATGCTTCTACGACAAATTTGCTATAAGACGGTACCTCTGTGCCTGCGCCAGACTCGAACTATCGACAACAGCGTCGCCGTTAGACAATGTACAGGAGGCTCTACCACTGGTCCAATCCGCCTGCCCAAAAAATAAGTCATCTTGGAAGTTTAGAAATCTCCTGCTTCAATATCACTGCTTTGAAACTCGACACTTACTTAAATTCACAGAAGGGTGATTTGAATCTCTGCGGGGGCTACACGGCATTTTTCTGGGGTGCTCCTGGATTACAGAGCAAACTGACCAAAGTCAAGTGAACGCCTGACACTGCCACACAAGATGCTTGTTAAATTTGCAATAATAAGACGAAAAATTTCACTCCTCGCGCTAGGACTCGAACCATCGACAAATGCGTCGCCGTTAGACAATGTAGAGGTGGCTCTACCACTAGTCCGATCCACCTTCCCAGAAAAAGAAGGCATCTCGAAAGTTTTCAAGCCTCCTGCTTCGATATCACTGCTTTTAAAACCTAATACTTATTTAAATCCACAGAAGGATAGCTGGAACCTCTGTTGGGGGGCCAGCACGCAGCATCTTCAGGGGTGTTCAGTGTGTTACAGGAGCAAACTGACCAAAGTCAAGGAACGCCGAAATGTGCACAATATGCTTGCTGGTGACAAATTTTGGCAAGCCAATAAGATGAAAATTTCACCTTCCTTGCGCCAGGACTCGAACCATCGACAACAGCGTCGCTGTTAGACAATGTACAGGAGGCTCTACCACTAGTCCGATCTGCCACTCCAGAAAAAGAAGGTATCTCGGAACAGTTTTCAAATCTCCTGCTTCGATATCACTGCTTTGAAACTCGGTACTTATTTAAATCCACAGAAGGATGGTTGGAACCCCCTCTGGGGCTACACGGCATTTTTCAGGGGTGCTCATGGGTTACAGGAGCAGCCGACCAAAGTCAAGGATCGCCGACATGCGCACAACATGCTCGTTGCGAGAAATTTGCAATAATAAGACGAAAAAAATTTCACTCGCGCCAGGACACGAACCATCGACAAGAGCGTCGCCGTTAGACAATGTACAGGAGGCTTTACTACTAGTCCGATCCGCCTCTCCAAAAAGAAGACATCTCGAACAGTTTTCAAGTCACCCGTTTCGACATCACTCGTTTTGAAACTGTACTTATTTAAATCAATAGAAGGTTGTTTGTATATATATATATATGTTATTATTATTATTATTATTATATATATTATTATTATTATTGAGATAAGATAAGAAGATATATATATATATATATTATTATTGTTATTATACAGCATATATATATATATATTATTATATATATATATATATATATATATATATATATTTATTATTATATATATATATATATTTTTTTATATATATATTATATATGTTATTATTATTATTATTATTATTATTATTATTATTATATATAATATATATATATATATATATATATATATTATTATATTTATATATATATATATATATATATATTATATATATAGTTATATATATTTAATTATTATTATTAGTATATATATATATATATAATATATTATTATTATAATATATTTTTTTAAATATATATATATATATTATTATTATTATTATTATATACATATATATACTATATATATATATATATATATATATATATATATATATATATATATATATATATATATATATATATATATATATATATATATATATATATAAAAATATATTTTTATTATTATATATATATATATATATATATATATATATATATATATATATATATATATATATATATATATATATATATATATATATATATATATATATATATATATATATATATTATATATATATATATATATATATATATATATATATGAGAATAAATGTTTTTTTGCCGTCTAAAAAATGAAAAATTTTCCAAATGTTTATTTGTTTTTCTAGCATTTCATTTTTTCCTTACATGAGATATAAAAAAAATTCAAAAAAACGAACAGATTTATTTTCTTCAAATTTGGTACCAAGCTCACATATAAACGTGTAAACAAACTGACGTTTATATTAAATGTTTTGGTAGAACGTAAGGTGGTGGCAGCCATGGTTGACTATTCTCTGTTCAAAAATTATGAAAGTACTTTTCAGAGATTGTAAATTTTTTTTTTAAAAAAAGCAAATTTTCAAATAAGGTGTCTAACTAAAATTTGTTACCACACTAAATTGGAGTATTTTAGTGCAAAAAAAAATTTGAAATATCTTGAAAATTAAAGATTTTATGGCAGTTTTTGTGGAAATTCAAAAAAAAAAAATTCCTTTTTTTTCAAAATGTTCAAAAACGAACAGTTTTTTTTGTTTTTTTTTTTTCATAAAATTAAAGATATCATAGTTGTTCATCAAAAATACATTTACTTTTATCGGTTTGGAATAGTTGAGATTTTGCTATGAAGTCTCCCCTTTATTAGGACATAATAAAAAGTATACAGAATCGACTTTATGAAACTTCACAAATTTAATTTAAAACAAATAATGTTATTTTAGAATTTACCTTGGATCATAAAATGTATTTCTTAATTTTACCAACTTCACAAAATTAAAAAAAATTATTGCTCCCTAGTTTAATAAAGGTCCGAAATTTCTTTCCAAATCATCAAATCTTCGAGTTAAGGGGAGACTTCATAACTAGAACCCCTACTTTTTGAAGGCAAAATCAAAATTTTCCCATTTTTTTTATTATCTAAATTAATAGAAATTCCTCCTGAACATCATGGTGTAATTATTTTTGAAATTCTAAATGGTTTTCTAGATACAGAAATTTATTTAGAGAGGTGTCGAACAAAAAAATTCCAATTCCAGTCAAAATTGCAATTCCAGGTTCAGGATCAAAAATGTTTTATTTTTAATAACAAATTTTTTTTTTTTTTTTTACTTCCAACCCAGGCCCAGCTTTACCGGTAAAATAGGTGAAGTTTGAAGTCGGAGCTGGAGTTGAGCGTGGAGCTGGAATCGGCCGGAGGTGGATCCTGGTGGCACTTTTAATAAGAATTTTTTTTTTTAGGTAAAAAATTTGTTAACAAAAGAAGTATACTGATCAATTTTCAAATGGTGGAGAAACCTTAGTCGGAAACGGACCCGGAGCTGGAGCCGAAGCTGGAGCTGGAGCTGGAGCTGGAGTCGAGTCGGAGCCGGAGCCGGAGCCGATTGCGGCATAATTTTTTCAATAAATATTTCTTTAGGTGAAAATATATTACCAAAAGAAGTGCTGGACAATTTTCAAATAGTGTAGAAACCTTAGCCGGAGCCGAGCCGGAGCCGAGCCAGAGCCGGAGCCGAAGCCGGGGTATAATTTTTTTCAAGAAATATTTTTTTAGGGGAAAAATATATTGCCAAAACAAGCACTGGACAATTTTCAAATAGTGCAAAACCTTAGCCGGAGCTGTTTGTTTGCTGGAGCCGGAGCCGAGTCGGGGCATAAATTTTTCAAGAAATATTTTTAGGTAAAAAATATATTACCAAAAGAGTTGAACAATTTTTAAATAGTGCAGAAACCTTAGTTTGAGCTGGAGTTGGAGCTGAAGCTGAGCCGGAGCCGGGAGTCGGAGATGAGGATCCTGGGTATATTTTTTTATCAAGAAATATTTTTCTAGGTAAAAATTATTAAAAGAAGTGCTGAACAATTTTCATGGTGTAGAAACTCAGCTGAGCCGGAGCCGGAGCGAGCCTGGGTGTAATATTTTTCAAGAAATATTTTTAGGGGAAAATATATTGCCAAAACAAGCACTGGACAATTTTCAAATAGTGCAAACCCAGGCTGGAGCCGGAGCTGGAGCTGAGCGAAACTGGAGCTGAGCCGGATCGGAGCCGGAGCTGAGCGGAACTGAGCCGGAGCCGGAGCTGAGCCGAAGCCGGAGCCGGGGCCGAGATTTTTTCAAGAAATATTTTTGGTAAAAATATATTACCAAAAGAAGTGCTGGGCAATTTTCAAATAGTGCAGAAACCTCAGAGGCTGAGCCGGAGCCGAAGCCGAAGCTGGAGCAACAGACTGAGCCGAAGTCGAGATGGAGGTGGATCCTGGGTATATTTTTATCAAAGAAATCTTTTCTAGTAAAAACATATTAAAAGTGCTGAACAATTTCATACGGTGCAGAACCTTAGTCGAGCCGGGAGCCGGAGCCGGAGCAGGAGCCGAAGCCGGATCCGATCTTGGGTATAAATTTTTTCAAAAAAATATTTTTAGTGAAAATATATATTACCAAAGAAGTGCTGGACAATTTACAAATAGTGCAGAAACATTAGGAGCCGAGCAGAGCCGGAGCCGGAGCCGGAGCCGGAGCTGAGCTGGAGCCAGAACC
>JABUQX010116185.1:15000-20000 GCA_015478945.1 Trachelipus rathkii | reverse complement strand
TATATATATATATATTATTTAATTCATAATTGTGCACGTACCTTTTGAAATAAATGACAGAATGACACAGATTTAGCGATTTCAGACCCCGTTACAATGAAATGTGATGAAGATGCCAGATGTTCGATAGAATTTTTCAATTAAGACAAACATATTAATTGTTATTTATTATTCATTTATTTCATTAATCATAGTTATTTAATAATTTTCATAAGTAAAATTTTACGCAGAATCTAAAAATGTATTAGTTTTTAGTGTAGCATTAATAGTTTTCAAGATACATATGACGGTTTATATATATATATATATATATATATATATATATATATATATATATATTATATATATATATATATATATATATATATATATATATATATATATATATATATATATATATATATATATATATTTAAAGTTACTTAACGGCTACATGGAACGGGAGGTCGGATCAAAAAAAAATTTCACAGGTAGCTAGCTATAGCCTCTATTGATACATAAACAGATGTTCTAGGGGTGAATTGAATTTTTTTTCCTAGGGCAGGGTGATCTGACCTGACCTAACCTAACCTAACCTAACCTAACCTAATCTAATCTAAAATAACCTAACCTAACCTAACCTAACCTAACCTAACCTAACCTAACCTAACCTAACCTAACCTAACCTAACCTAACCTAACCTAATCTAACCTAACCTAACCTAACCTAACCTAACCTAACCTCATTTGACCCCTGGAACAGAAAAAAAAATTTCATTTCACCCATAGATCATCTATTTATGTATCATAGATTTTTTTTTTTTTTATCCGACCTCCCTTTCCGTGTAGCCGTTAAGTAACTGTCCACACACACACACACACACATATATATATATATATATATATATATATATATATATATATATATATATATATATATATATATATATATATATATATCAGTGGCTCTTCGATAGAGTTTGGAAGGCGATCGATATATCTTTATAATTTGTGAAAACAAAAAATATCGATAAATGAGGAAATACGAAGTCTGCCTAGATTTAATTCTCATTATTTTATAAATTAATTATTATTTAAATGTTAAATTACTACAGGAATTTATTATCAATCCTCACAAACCTAATATATATATATATATATATATATATATATATGGGTTATATATATATATATATATATATATATATATATATATATATATATATATATGGCATAATTTAAGATTGTGATCAGTAGAAAATTTTGCGAGTATGTTGAATCAAGCACTTACGCGGTCATCTGCTAGGGCCCAGCTTCAATCCCAGCAGAGTGAATTACTCAAAATGGGTATTTTTATCAATACTTATTACACTGCTGTGAGGTGTAGAAGGATGAGCAGTTACCTTATCAATACAATATAATCCCCCGGTTTGATGAGTATTTTTCACCTTGTGCGGTGCCCTGCTAGACCCTACGACCGAGTGTGGACGGGAAGAGCGCGGCATGTCCTGTTAGGTGGGTGCTTATATTCACCACATGAAGATTTGTCGCGTTCTTCTTTTAGTCCATCGTGGCGTAGTGGCCAAGTACTTACGCGGTCATCTGCTAGGGCCCAGGTTCAATCCCAGCAGGGTGAATTACTCACTCAAAAGGGGTATTTTTATCAATATATATATATATATATATATATATATATATATATATATATATATATATATATATATATATATATATATATATATATATATATATATATATATATATATATATATATATATATTATAATAGGCCCTTGTATGTTTTACGACTCCCTTTTGAATTTTCTTTTGTTTTTTTTTAACATATTGCTAGTATATGATACTAACAATGAATTTAAGTGGTGATGGACATGATTCAAAAGTTCGAAATATTTTAAATAATTTTTAAAAATCACATTTATATCAAAAAAATTTAAAAATGAAATATCTCGAAAAGTACGACACTTACAGAAAACCAATTACACATATTTGGAATCGGCATATAAAGCTTATTACAAAAATGTAAAAATAAATAAAATAAAAAATAATAAAAAAATCTGGAAGCAATACACTTACAGAAAACAATTACATATTTGAATCAAATATAAAAGCTTATTACAAAATGTAAAAAAAATAATAATAAAAATTAGAAGCTTGAGCTGACGGGGGACAGAGGGGGGGACGCTTTCCATACCCCGTAGGGGAGTGAGGATCCCCTGGGCACACCCAAATACCAAAGAGTGGGGGTTCTGGATCCTCCCGGAGGGGGAAATAGTCCCACCCCCGTCGTTCCTAAGGTCGAGAGACCCCCGACTCCTGCCATCTTTGCGGCCTACCCTTGCGTTCTCTTAGTTTGGGAAAAATTAAAAATCGACGGAGTCGTAAACGTAACAGGTCCCATATTTTTGGAACCATGTCCGTCACCACTTAAATTAATTTTAAGATCATATACTAGAAATATATTAAAAACAAAAAAAAAATCTAAAACTGACGGAGTCGTAAACATAACAGGTCATATATATATATATATATAAATATATATATATATATATATATATATATATATATATATATATATATATATATATATATATATATATATATATATATATATATATTATATATATATATATATATATATATATATATATATATATATATATATATTTATATATATATATATGTTGGTGGAGATGTCTGAGGTAAGTTTGAGTGGAGAAAGACTGAGACAAACGGACCAGTTTAAATATTTGGGGTGCACTATGGTGAGGAAAACGACACAATGTTGGAATTAAATAAGAGAATTGGGAAATTTAATGGGACAGTAGCAATGTTGTTCCCATTGTTGAAGGAAAGAGCAATTTCGAGACGAGTCAAGATGGTGATGTACACAAGTATAATGAGACCAATACTGATGTATGGGCATGAAGCATGGGCTCTTAATACGAGAGCAAAGAGCAAGTTGGAGGCGTGCGAGATGCGCGTGTTGCGACTGATCAGAGGAGTGACAAGAAGAGACAGGAGGAGAAATGAGGAGGTTAGGGCGGATTTAGGCGTGAGAAGCGTGGTGGAGCTTGTGGAGAGACTGCGGTGGTACGGGCATGTTAAGAGGATGGAGGAGCAACGAGTGCCCAGAAGATATCTAGAATGGATACCGGAGGGAAGAAGTGTCGGAAGACCTAAAGTTAGATGGAGCGACAACGTCAGCGCGGCGATGGTGAAGAGAGGAAGGACCGTCCAGGATGTGGAGGCGTCTGAGATGTGGATGGACAGAAGACGTTGGAGAGGTTTCGTGCAAAACAACTGACAGATGCATGCATCTACAGGAGATTGGTGAGAAAGGTGAGAAATATATATATATATATATATATATATATATATATATATATATATATTAAATAGTATATATATATTTAATATATAAAAAAAAATATAGAAATATATATATAAAAAATAAATATATATATATAATTATATATATATATATATATATATATATATATATATATATATATATATATATATATATATATATATATATATATATATATATATATATATATATATATATATATATATATATATATATATATATATATATATTTATATATATATTCTATCATTTATATATATATATATATATATATATATATATATATATATATATGTCACGATATACGGAGCTTGAAAGTATGTAGGTCAAAAATATTTGGTAAAATAGATAAAGGGAATGTGTTCCAGATTTTATCAGTGTAGTAATGTTCGATTGAGCTTAGCGGTTAAGTCTGAGGGTCAGAGAGTTAAATAGAGAAGGGATGAGAAGGGGTAGAAAGACGTGTTGCTGAATCCTTTCTGAATGGAGGCGGTATTCGGCTGGAGAGTTCAGAAGAGCAGTGTCCGTTGTAAAGAGAGAGAGAGAGAGTAGAGAGAGAGAGAGAGAGAGTAGAGTAGAGAGAGAGAGAGAGAGAGAGAGAGAGAGAGAGAGAGAGAGAGAGAGAGAGAGAGAGAGAGAGAGAGAGAGAGAGAGAGAGAGAGAGAGAGAGAGAGAGAGAGAGAGAGAGAGAGAGAGAGAGAGAGAGAGAGAGAGCAGTGTCCATTGCAATAGTGATAGTATAAGGAGAAGAGAGTGAGATAATGTCAATGTGTGTCTGAACAAACACTAGATTTCTCTGCTGGATCATGCATCTGTTCAGTTCCTCTTTTTTCTCTACTAATACTTTGTTAAGGACCACCAGGCTGTCATAAAGGCTGTTCCACCTTGTTTTGGTGGGAACAGTAAGCCGCCTATTGATCGCCTTGTACAGGCCGTCTGCAACACTGTACTCGTTCCGGAAAAAATGGTTTTATATTATTACAGTTTCGTTTTATCTTATTTTCAGATTGAAATATTTATCTTTTTTCTTTAACACTTTAATATTTATTTACATTATTAAATTTCATTCCTTTTGTTATTCAAACATTTACGCTCGTGACTAATCGGGTTGCAAACAACTTATGGTTTACCTTGCTTGTTCCGACAGCGCCTGTGCTGGCGATGCTGCGTCCTTAATGACATCCCTGAAGGCTCCAGGCATGTGCTTCTCCATCTCCCCTATGTCGGCGCTGGCGACCATATTCATTGTGTGCTCCGCACACTTGTGCTCCCTGAGTAGCTTGATGATGGCGTCCTCGCTTCCCATCTCGATGTCATGAAACGCGATAAAATGCAAAAAACAAAAAAATAGTTAACCTACTTGTTAAATTGTTATAAATGCATAAGTTTTTAAAAATCTTAAATCATTCTTTACACTGGTATGCTTTACATTCTTACAAAGTAATGTCTACAGAATTGAGGAATTTATTCACTATCTATTGTTGTGGCTACACACACCCCCAGCTATAAGATCCTTGGTCTTCTGAGGGTCAGCGATGAGCTCCTCCAGCTGGGCATCGGCGGGCTCAGCCTCAAGCTCAGGAGCGCGAGCCTTTTCTTACTGGGAGTCATCTAGATCAGAGGCGAATTGGA
>JABUQX010116185.1:5000-7500 GCA_015478945.1 Trachelipus rathkii | reverse complement strand
GTAGAAAATTCTGCTGGATCGATTCGCACTTTTTCGCCGTTTAAAATACCCCCCCAAGGGTTATTGGTTTTTTTAAAAAAATAATTAATATGTAAAATGTGTGATAATAATACTATATATATATAATATATATATATATATATATATATATATAATATATATATATATATATATATATATTATATATATATATATATATATATATATAGAGAGGTACTTGTTGATGGGAGATTTCAACGCTAGAGTAGGAAAGAGAAGAGAGATGGAGAGAGTATTGGGACCATTTGGAGAGGATACAAGAAACATGGAGGGAGAGGCATTGATTGATTTTTGTGTGAGAAACGACCTAAAAATAATGAACACGTTTTTCAAGCATAGAGAGTCTCACATCTTTACGAGGTATAGATGGAATCAGGTAACGCAACAATTCGATCAAAAATCAGTGATAGACTACATGATAGTCTCCGATAAAAGGATGATAAAGAATGTAAAGGTGATCCCCGGGAGTGTCCTTGGATGCGGATCATAGACTGGTGGTGGCGGACATGAAGATAAGAGGGAAGGGAGGAGTAAATGAGCAGAAGAGGGCAGTGATCAGAGTGGAGAAGTTGGAAGAACAAGAAACGAGACGAAATTATGAACGGGAAATGCAGGAAACCCTAAGGAATGGAGAAGAAAATGAGACTTGCGGATGTCATCAAGGAATGTGGCAGAGAAAAACTCTTGGTAAAAGATGGGTAGGAGGTACTAAGAAGAGACACCATGGTGGAACGAAGAAGTGAAAAAAGCAATTAAGGAAAAAAACAGGAAAATGAGGAAGTGGCCCTGAAAGAAAAGAAACAGCGGCCCGCAAGGAGGCGAATATGTAACAGCAAGGAATGAGCAGAGAGAATAAAGGTAGGAGGGCCAAAAAAGAAGAGACGGAGAGAATGCGCAGGAGAAATAACGAGAGATGTGGGCGAAGGGAAGAAAAAGCTATTTAAGATGGCGAAGGCGTATAGAAAATCAAAAACCGTAACTGGAAATATAAAAGATAGAAACGAAGAGATTCTTGTGAGACCGGAAGAAAGAAATGATAGATGGACCGAATACTATGAAGATCTGCTAAATGTAGAATACAGAGAACAAGAGGAAGAAGCTGCAGATCAGACAAGGGCAGGAGGGTAAGAACAGGAGGAAGGCGGAGGATAACGGTTAGAAGAATATGAGGAGCTATAAAAAGGTTGAAAGAAGCGGTAAAGCCCGCAGGAGAGTATGGAGTGGCTGTGGAGATATCGGTGGGGAGGAAGGAAGGAGCTGCAGAGGGCAGAATCGTCAGTTTTGATGAACAAAGTGTTGGGAAGAGGGAAAGGTGCCGCGAAAGGTGGGGCAAGCCACATATAATACCGATATATAAAGGTAAAAGAGATGCAGGAAGCTGTAATAATTTTAGAGGTATTTCACTGATGGACCATCTGGCGAAAATATACGAAAGAATATTGAAGAGGAAACTAAGAGAGAAGGTAAAGCCGAGACTCGGAGAAGAACAGTACGGGTATAGAAGGGAAGAGGAACGACCGACCTCTTATTCACACTAAGAATGGTTTCGGAGAAGATGCTGGAATATGGCAAGAGATTCTTTGTAGTAGCGTTCATCGACCTGCAAAAGGCAGTTGATTCCGTGCCAAGGAAAAAGCTCTGGAGAGCTATGGAGAGGAATTATGGAGTGAGGGCATAGAATTAAAGGAAGGCAATAGAAAGTATGTATGGGAGAATGCAGTTAGTTGTAATGTTAGAACTGGAGTGCGAGAACGATATTATGGTTTTGAGCGTGAAAACAGGAGTGTTGAAATAGGGGAGTGTTTATCGCCACTGCTGGTTGATATTATATTTAGCGTGGTGATAATGAAAGTAAGGGAGAGACTGATAGGAATTTGAAGGGACATAATGGCATATGCCGACGATCTGGCATGTTGGAAGCGAGAGAGAGGAGACGATTCGAGAGGTGGTGAAGTTGTTTGCGGAGGAGTTGGAGGAAGCAGGGATGAGGATGAACGTACAAAAGACAGAGATATTAACAATAACCGGAGGAAATGAGGAGGGGATGAGGATGGTGGTGAGAGGGGAGGAGGTGAAGGCGGTAAATACCTGCAATTATCTCGGAGGATGTTTTAACAGAAGGGGAGGAAGTGGAGGAGAGATTACGCGAAGAATGGAAAAGTATGGATTAGTTATGAAAGCGGTATACCCCATGATGAAAGATAGAAACATCGGAATAGAGGTTAAAAAATTGATTTTTAACAGTATACTGACTCTGACACTGCTGTACGGAGAGGAAACATGGACAACAACGAGAAGAAAGGAGAGTAGAATACAAGCGGCTGAGATGAGGGTATTAAGAACTATGATTGAAAAGTAAGAGAGACAGAATAAGGAATGAAGCTAATTATGAGGAAGATATAGGAGTGAGAGATGATACTGAAAGATGGCATGTTGGTGAGCTTCGAGATGGTGGGAGACA
>JABUQX010116184.1:0-21601 GCA_015478945.1 Trachelipus rathkii | reverse complement strand
GTGTGAAGTGTAAAAAGTTCAAAATCAGTAGTAATATTAAGACATTAGAAATAAAAGAGAATAAATAAAAAAATGGACAAGAAATTAATAAAAGAAAAGAAAGGAAAAGAGAGAGAAAAGGAGATAGATAGTTCAGGCAATCAGGAGTGCCAATAAAGTCTTATGGATGTTAAGTGTAAGTTAAGCGTTTTTATATATAACGATTCCAAAATTTTAGGTTCTTCATTTGTAGATGTATTTTGAAGAATGGAGAAGTTCTGAAGAGATATAGGGTGCCAAGTGAGGTCAGAGCGATCTCTGATGGCTGAATTCTCTGGTTGAGAGATGGGGAGATTAGTTCGAAAGGAAATACCCATGTGTTAGAAGGTTCGCATCTTCAGTTGTAAGCTAGTTTGACCTGCATAGTCGACGTTACAGTCGGCATATTTATATTTATAAACGATTTGAGGCATGAAACTCATGGGGATGCTTTCTTTAATCTTAAGAAACTGCCAATTGAGTTGTTGTCGATAAAAGATACAAGAAATTTGCATTGTGGAAAGTTTTTGTTTAAGATGTTTCTAATCTGGAAGCGAAGATCATTGGTAAGGGGTCTAATGTAAAGAAGCGGAGTATAAACAAGAAGTAGGAACATCATATGTAGTAATTTTAGGGCGCTATTTGTTATCGAGAAACTAGGAAACTAGTTTATGAAAAAGGTTAGAGGGAAAACGACTAAATCTAGAAAATTTATGGTGAACGGTGATATCTTAATGGAAAACTTCCAATCATGACAAATAAGAAAGGCGCTATGTATGCGGGACTGATGCATGCAATTTTATTATTAAAGGAGATAAAACTAAAGAAATTAGTCCCAAGTAAAGTTTTTGTGGGATTGCGATAACTAGAAGTAGCAAATCCACGGGAAGAATGAGAAATTAAAAAGTCAATTAAAATTCAAAGTGACTTTGTCGCACTACCATTGAGCCAAGGTAAACGATTTAGTAGTTTATTAAAAACAATATTTTCTAAAATTAAATAACGATATTTTGTGATACAGATCCCTTGCCTTTATCAAAGGTAACAATTACCTAGAGCACTGACCGTGAGGCGTGAACTTTTATTAATGATAAAAAAATAATAAATAGAAAAAAATAAATTTTGTAAAAAATAAATTGATTTAAAATTATATTTTTTTAAATAAAATATCAATTATATTTGCAACAAAGGCAATTTTTAAATTAAAAATAAAAAATGAAATTTCTGATATTATAAAATAAGAAAATAAAATAAAAATATACGTTCAGCGAACATTACTTAAAAAAAAATTTAATTTAAAAAAAATAATTAAAATAAAAAATAAAAAATAAAAAAATTATTCACATTCAAAAAAAAATATATAAATAAAATAAAAATAAAAATCAGAGTATAAAATATACAAAAACTGAAAAATAACAATTTTACTATCTCTCCTCCAATCTTTTTATTCAAGCTTTTATTATAATTTTCTATTGTTTCCCCACCTAATGGGGGAGGCGTTCATCAATCCCTCCATAAACCCCCATCGATCCAACTCTATTCAATACATAAATATTATTCTTCTCAACATCAAAGTCCCATTCCTACTAGCTACGTATCTTTGATATATATATATATATATATATATATATATATATATATATATAGATATATATATAATATATAATATATAATATAAATATATTAATAATAATATAAATAATAATTATATATATATTATATTATAAAATATAATTATATATATATATATATAATAAATATTATATAATTATATATATTAAATATATAATAATTAATATAATATTATAATATAATATAAATATAAAACATTACAATTTCAAAAATTTTTGGTTTAACTGCAAACCTTCATTTGTCAGATTTTTATATGTTAGTATTTAGTTAGATAGACTAAACCAGTTTAAAAAATAATATAATATATATAAATAATATAATATATATATATATATAAACTATATATATATATTAATATATAATATAAGATATTATATAAATAAATAAAATATTTAAATATTCATAATAATCGCAATATATAAGATGTTAAGAAAAACATATAAATAGAAGGTTAAAGAAAAACTCTTTCTCCCGGATTGGAAACCACCGCCCATGTTGGCGACTGAGGACAAATACCGGCGTTAGGACTGACTATCCTCCAAGCCAAATAACTTTTGATTCAGAACAGTTATAAAGGCAACCGAGCCCCCTTCAAGGACACATCACCAGGTGTCCAGCGACTGTCCATCCCTCGTTCTTAATGTATAGTATGTAAATATTGCTAATGGCTCTGAAAATAACATCGACCTTTTAAAGAAAAGAACAATAAATAGAAGGTAAAGAATTAATCCTTCTCCGGATGACCACCGCATGTGCGATGAGGGACAAAATAGACCCGAGTTGACGGTTACGACTGAGCTATCTCCAATGCCAAAAAACTTGATCAAGAACAGTTTAGTAATAAAGCAAACCGGCCCTTTTCAAGCGACGATCACCAGGTTCCTTCAGTCCTGTTCCATAATCCCTCTCGTTATGTAGATGTAATATGCATAATAAATGCAATTATATTAAGATTAGATGATTAAAGAAAGAACATATATTAGGAAGGTAAAGAATAACTGCCTTTCCGGGATTGAACCCACCCCGCCATGTTCGTGCTCCGAGGGACAAATATACCGGTGCGTACTACACGGACTGAGATACCCCAAGCCCAAAAAACTTTGATTCAAGAACAGTTATAAAGCAACCGAGGCGCCCTTCAAGGCACAATCACCACAGTCCAGCCTTCCTATCCCTCGTCCTATAGATAGATGTTAAATATTGCATAATAATCCCAATTAATAGAGGTAAAGAAAGAAAATAAATAGGAAAGGTAAAGAAATAACTCCTTCTCTGGATTGAACCACCCCCTGTTGCGACTACTGAGGACAATATACCCGGTGCGCTACGACTGGAGCTATCCCCCAAGCCAAAAAACTTGGATTCAAAACCATTATCTAAAGCAACCAGCTCCATTCTCAAGGGCACCATCACCAGGTGGTTCCAGACCCGTCGCTATCCCCCCTTCTTATATTGTTAGAGGTTGAAAAATTGCTAAAAATCGAATTATATAAGATTATTTAAAATATAGAAAAGAACACTAAATAAAGAAGTAAAAGAAATTAAACTGGCCTTTCCGGGATTAACCACGCCGCCAGGCGACTAGACAATATACCCGGATTTGCGTACGACTGAGCTATCCTCCAAGCCAAAAAACTGGGATTCAAAGTATAAAAAGCAACCGAGCTCCTTCAAGGGAGAATTCACCAATGTCCAGCCCTTCCTATCCCGCGTTCTTATATTGAGATGTTAAGATTTATGTGGAGAAAAAAAAGCCCCGCTATATATATATATATAGATATAAATAAAATAATATAAGAAGATTATATTAATAAAATATAATATATAATTATATATATATATATATATATATAAATATATATATAATATATTACTATATTATATATCATTCCGCCCGTTTTTGTAGGATTCCAGAAACAATAAAAGGAATCGACGTTTTGAATTTGAAAGCAACAAAGAAAAAGGAGCAATTATTTATTATTTTTATATATAATTATAATATAATAAAATATTATATATAATATATTATTAGATAATATTTAATATATATAATATATAGATATGTAAGTATATATATAAAATACTAGTAATATATATATAATATATTCCTTCTTAAGTATTGGAAAGAATCATCGTTTATGGAATATTCTTGGCTTTTTATTCCTTAATTTCATCAATTCATTGAGAAAAGTTTCATGAAATTTGGACCTGGATATTTAATATTAAAATAGTCCAAGTCCATATTTTCATGAAACTTTCCTGAAATGAATTGTAATGAAAAATTAACGTAATAAAACCCCCGAGAAATAACCCTGAAAAAAGTTATTAAGTCTCAAAGTTTCATATTTATAAAATTTGTCTATTAATAGAATATAGTTAAAAAAAAAAAAAAAAAAGCCGTCATTGAATAGCTTTTATAAATAAATGGTGGAAAAAATTACCGTTGAAGGAAAACGTAAAAGAAAATCCTCATCCTTATAACAATGGTTTAGATTATTGTCAAAAATATTCATAATTTTTAAGTCAAATCAATTTTAAAGCTGCAATATATAGTGTTTGTATATAGGTTTTTGGTGTTGGAAAATATTTTTTTTTATTATTACCATTCACGGACAGGTGAATATTTTTCGGATTTCCCCCTAAGCAAAATCCATCGTGTACCATGCATTTATATCTTCAAACTTGTTTTCATCCACATTGAAATTGAGAATCAAAACAAATTATCAGTGTCATTGAGGACTTCATAACTTTTTTCTATGTATTTTTAGTTTCACTTTATGCTTTTCTCTTTCAGTTCATTTTATTGCATTTTCATGTAGCCTCAAAACAAATCGGAGCTGGGCCCATTTTAATAGGTTCAATAATACTATTCTGAAACCCGAAGAGTCATCATAAAATAGCTAGGTATGGTTACCTCAGAGAAAGAGAGGGACGATTTCGATTATATATATACCTCTCTTCTCTCTTCTCTCTCTCTCTCTCTCTCTCCTCTCTCTCTCTATTCGCGCTCTCTCCCCTCGCCTCTTCTCCTCCGCTCGCTCTCGCTCCGCCCCGCGCTGCGCCCCCGTGCATGGAGAGGGCCTGGCCCACAGGCGGCCCCCAGGTCGGGCAAACCCAGAAGAAAATAATAGAGAAGATTAAAAGAGAAGAGAAAGAGAAAAGATAGAAGATAATAAATGGCCGGAATTTGTAGTGGAATTTGTAATAATTATAAGTATATAGATATATTAATAATATTAAAAGACGATATAAAAGAATAATGAAGAGATATATATAAATAAAATTATGTATAGATATTATATATATTATAGAGAGATATAATTAGAAAATGAATATGAATAATATATAATATGATAAATATTATGATAGAAGAGATAGAGATAGAGATAATAATAAATTTTGATAATATATACTAGTAATATGATATGAATAGTGAATGTTGTAATAGCGATATCATAAGGAGAGAGAGAGAGAAGAGAATGTTGTCTGGCATAGTCTTGTTTCCAATTTTTGGATTATCTCTCAAATTATAATCAAAGAGCAAATATAGCATCAAAAAATTTGAAAATTTTCCAATGGATAAGATTTTTGAGACTAAAACCTTGAAATACACATATATACACATTTATACATGCATACATACATACACACAAACATATATAAAAAATGAGAAGAAAGAGGATGATAAATAAAATAAAAAAAGATATATATAAATAATAAAATAATATATATATAAATATATATATAATGTAATATTAAAATATAATATAATATATATATAGTATTATACTTATAATAAATATATATATATAGATATGTAGAGAGAAGAAGAGAGGAGAGAGAAGGTAAGAGAAAGAAGAGAGAAGAGAGATGAGAGAGAGAGGAGAGAGAGAGATATGAATAGATAATAGATGAATAAGTGAATATATATTGCTATTTTTAGTGATAAGTATATATATTTCTGAAGAGAAAGATGAGAGAGAAAAGAATGTGTTAAATTGATATATTATATATTAAATAATTTTCAATGAGAAATGAAGGAATGAATAAAGTTATATATCAGATAGATAAGGCATTTCGTGGCAAGTAATGTGTACGCCATTTATAATATTTTTTAACTCAATCTCTTTATAGACTTGTAAACTTTCGGCTAATATAAATACAAGTTAGTAAAATTAGAGGACACGCTAACGAAAGAGATACGCTGCTCTCACTATTGTGACAGATTACTAACTATCAGCACTATATCTTCATAATTTGTGTTATTTATATCTATTAAATCTAATTTTGATAAAGCGCATGTCGTTCCACCTGACGTACATTATAAGACTAGTCATTTCTGTGATTATATATACCATATACAACTTTTACACGGTTTGAAGCACCAGCTTCGGGCTTTCTGGTCCCCGCTTCACAGAGTGAAAAAAATCATTTGATTTTGGCGAATATTATACACTTGCCTATTTAAGCTGAATATAATAAAAAGGTTTCATGCGCCTTCATGGTAATACGAGAGACTATAGCGTGTTTGAGCGACTTCCTATAGCATCGCCAATAGCTATATTCCCTCATGATGACGGGGATTGTGCAATTGGGTTACTCGCAAACAACGTCGACTGGCTTCAAGCTTCCTTACTCTCAAATTAGTGGTGCGTAAATATACACTATACTTGTCTAAGTTGTAACTTTCAAAATCAAGCTAAATCAGGCTGTTGATTATTAAATATGAGAGAGTAGGTCGAATATACTCAATTATCATGATTTTATCTTAATAATATCAATAGTGGTTATACTACAGTGGATAACAATAAGATGTCAATTTCTCCTACATAGTATATATTAACCTACATTATTACATTATTTATAATGAATAATTCATCATAATTGAATCAACAAATCACTAACTCATTAATCACGATTAACAGATTAATTATAGTAGCCATCGAAACTTCATATCATTACACATCAATTATACAATACTGAGTCCTCCTCTATAACAAAACATTAAGAATTTTACTGCTGGAATTTAATCTCTCGTCATTATATTTATATTACAAATTTATTTAATATTCTCGACTGAATATCTGGCAAGATAGAATTCCGAAAAATAGATGATGAGTCTGATATACAAACCTGTGACATCTCTCAAAGTTCTTTAAATAGAATACCATCAAACTGTCATATCCAAAGTGCACTCTCTGAGGACACGTGTATATACACAAAACTTTACATATATGCCTCTTCACAGAACTCGAATACTCTAGTATACTCCTCTGACGCTGTTACAGTAAAGAAACCATCCTTGCCACATATAAGACATAATTAAAAATAATGTCGTTAGCAACAAGTCCTTCAGATAATACTCGAAAAGACAGAAGTATAAGGATAAAAATAGGTGTGGCGGCCTCAAACAGGAAAGACTAGACTGGATTACTGTTTAGGAACTGCTCTGATGATGACTTTTTCTCTGCTTGCTTCCTCTCATACAAAGATACGCAATATGTGTGGTGTACATAGGTGCCTCTAAGATACCGCCTTGCTATGGCAATATATATTCTCAAATATCTGGGGAGGAAGAAGAACCTCTTTGAGGATTCATCACACTACGGCTGATAGATGTTTGGAAAAGTATAGGATACTGTCAGTATAGTGCAAATAGGTGCCAAAAGATTATAATAACTGTTCTGCACTGATATCACTAGCTTCAACTTGCACTCATCTATCTTATGCAGGCAGCGACAACTGTGTGCACTTAATCTACTGTTTCTTTATAGGCAACCGGTAGCGGCAGAGTTTGTCTCACGAGGAGGGACTGATCAAACTTCCGTTGTATCAACCACCTCTACGACATCCTCGATAACACAAGTAGGTGCATGTGGGAAGCGCATGGTTTTGTGTTGATTTGGTACTCCCAGGATAGTTCCATGCTATTGCTTCCTTCTTTACCTGCCACCTTCTGTTCTGATGGGATTCTCTTCGCATCTTCTGTGTTCATGCTGAATTTAAATAGTCTTTCACTACCAAGTAGAGCGATGGACGTCTGTATCATCTGCGTAAATTTTACGTTAAGTTGGAGATGATGTACTAGAGGTGTCCAAACACTGCAATTCCTTGAAATAGGGGCCATGCTCCTGATAGTGAGTGAAGTTGTTGATAACATGGATAATAGAAAAAGTATGAAGAGTAAAAGAATATGTATATAATATATATAAGATATGTAATATAATTTAAATATCGAGTTGTAACAATATAGAAGTAAATATTCTAGCTACTGTATACCGGAGTTATATGGAAAGGAAAGTATATTAGTAGACGTTCCTATATTTCATAGAGCATAATATAGTGGATACTGTTCAGGAACGATGGTGAGTATGTATATATATATATATGTAATGAGAATAATAAATACTGGCTAAGTATAGGATGATTAAATATATAGTAAGAGGAATGTTTATTTATGGATTATTAGTATAATTTAATACTGCAGGTAAGTGCGAGTAATAGAGTTAGAGCGTATAAGGTAATTAGTAAGTAATAAGTTTATTCAAGAACAAACGACAGTCAGAGTAAGAGTGTAAGCAAATAGGATGATTAAAAGATTCTGAAGATACCTTAAATCACATAACCTAATACATAAACAATAAGCTCTTAATATAGTATTAACAACACATTATGGAGAAATTTATGCCTGTCAGGTGCTACTTTTCCAGAATCTTCTCCAAGATTTCTATCTTCAAATGTTCTTTCTTATTGTTCATTACTTATATTACTTACTTACGTCTTGCCTCTACGTTGTACTGCCTTCTTCTCCGATTCTTCAGAAATCTTCATTTTAGTAGATTTGAATGTTCAACACCGCCAGTGGCTTTTCTCTAGTTCTCATGACACTGCTGGTGGATTTTCCTATCATTTCTTTATTCAGAATGACCTAGAGCAGTTTGTGTAGTTCCCTACTCGTATTCATGATCGTCTTGTAGATGATCCAAACATTATATATCTTTTCTTATCTTTCAATCCTTTCTGCAGGAAAGAAACCTGTTCACGGCGAGAAAATGGTTTTGGCATTTCGGTGCTGCAAACTGGTCTGACTTGCGGTTGCACTTCTTTGATATCTCATGCAAAAATAATGTTTCTGTGGGATGGTTCCCACGGAATATACAGAACGCATAACCGAGGTGATTCTTTCTCTCTGGCATGATGGTGGACTTTTCATATTCTTTTTTTTTAAGTAACTCTAACAAACCTTGGTTTAATTCTGCCTGTTCTCCAACTATGCACCGCAGGGACGAGACCTTCAGGAAGTACCGTCGTACTTCGAACTCCAGAAAGTCAGTCATGCCACATATACTTCATCCCAGAATTGGGCAAAATCCATTCTCCGTGACGCTAAAAATTCTTCTCCGTTGAAAATGCAATAATCTTACTGGTTCCTTTCTCACACCCATTTGGTTAATATTTTGATCACTCTTCTGATTACTGTATTCTTCCATTCGCACTGCCATCTTACTAATCTGCTAAAGCTGACTTCCACTCAAATATTTACTACTAACTCCACTTTACCCATTCTGGAAGCTCATTCCGCCTTCTCCACCCTCAACTATTAATGTCTAACATCGTAAGTTCATCTAAATGATTTTTTCTGTTTCTCTCTGGTTTAACACTATGAAGGCGTATAGCCCTGACGATATTCCTACTGTGGTTCTTAAAACTTGTGCTTCTGACCTTGCCTCATACCTAGAGAAACAGTTTCAACTTTCCGGTTCGAACTCCCTTCTTGGTGGAAAGGTGAGCATATTCAATGTGTTCCGAAAAAGGAGAACCCCCTCTTAACCCTCTAATTATCGCCTATCCACTTAACCTCCATTCTTTCTAAAAAAATATATATATTTTTGAGTCTATCCTCAACAGTAAGGTTGGAAAACATCTTAATTTTTATAATCTAATCTCTGATCGTCAATTTGGCTTTTTGTAAAAAACGCTCTACTGGTAATCTGATTTATCTTTTCTTTGATCCTTGATTCACTGCTTTAGGTATTTTGATGAATCTTTGATTTTGGCGTTAAACATGCCAAAAGCATTCGATAGAGTCTGGCACAGAAACTTTAATTCCTAAACTTCACTCTTACGGTATTTTTTCCTTCTCTCTGTGGCCTTCTTCCTGATTTCCTTTCCGGTCGCTCGACAGCAACTGTTGGAGACTGCCACCGTTCATCATTTATATACATTAATAGTGGTGTTCCTCAAGGTTCTGTCCTATCCCAACTCTTTTCCTACTTTTCATTAATTTCATTCTAATCACTCCATCTCCTCTCCACTCTTTTACCGATAACTCTACCTTTCGTTACTCTTTCCAATTTGGGAGTCGATCCACTTAGCAGCAATTAACGCATGACAGGATAATAGCCTTACAGCAGCTGACCTATGATCTTTCTAGTATCTCTAATTGGGGCAAAGAAAATAGTAGTTTCTACATATCTCCTCCATCGAGTAGGGTTCATGTGACATATCTTTCCACACAATCACCACAACATTTTCTTCAAAAATACACAACTCAAACCTTTTCGCTGTTGTTAATTTTCTTTGCATTCCCTTTTCTCCTTATCTTAATCAGAAGGATCGCATTACTTCTCTTTCTAAACAAGCTTCAAAGAAATTAGGTATTCTGAGGCACCTCGGGAATTTCCTATCATCACCCCAGTTGCTTGCTCTGTATAAGGAGTTTTTTTGCCTTTGTATGGAGTATGCGTCACATATCTGATGTGGTTCCACACACGATGATCTTCTTGATAAGGTGTAATGGATTTTCGACTTTGTTAACAATCCTACTCTCACAAACTCCTTCCAACCTCTTTCTGAGCACTACTCTCCAGAACTCTCTCTAGTCGAGTGCCTCCTCCTTTGAGGAGAGCCCTTGCCACACTTCTTTCCACACACACACTCTCACTCCTTCTCTGTCCAACTCTCTGGCCTCAAACTTAACCGCTATGCTCAACCTTTCATGTTCCCCAGTGGTAAAATCTGGAACACACTTCCTTCATTTGTTTTTCCAACATATACTTTCAACATCCTTTTCCAACACATTCAAACGCCTTGCATCGGAGCATGTGGGCCTTTGATTTGGCCTTAGATTCTTTTTTTCCCAAACTCCCGTGGAATTCGTGGCCTCTGCCTTGCCCATCCAGATTATATATATATATATACTATATACTATATATATATTATATATATATATATATATATATATATATATATATATATATATATATATCTCTTTATATTATTTAGTATACTATATATATATATAATATATATATATATATATATATATATATTAGAGTCAATGTACAAACCCACACGCCCACAAAGAGCGCACACTGGTGAATAATCAACTCATGGTGGGTTCTGCGTTATACAACATTTTTAATTTCAGGAAATTTGGATGGCGAAATGGATATTCAGCAAAAAAATAAAAACTTAATAAAATATAAAAATATAAAAATATTCTTACATTATAAATAGTCCTAATATCACATAACAAAATCATATATGTAAAGATATTAAATTCTAATGATAAACAGAATTAGAGTTACTGCTAAGTGCGGAAGATTCAAATACGATATGGATTAACTTAGAGTGTTATAGACCATAAACGTAAAAAAACATGACGACTGCGAATGCGTCCAGTCGGGGAAAATCAATGAATATATGGTGAACAGATTGCGGGGTATGCGACGGGAAAATTTTGCAGATGAAGGTTCTCGCGGATCATGTAAAGATGCGAGTGATATTGTGTGGCCAATACGGAGGCGTGCAAGCGCAATATATATATATATATACTATATAATATATATATATATATATATATATATTATAATATATATATATATTAATAAATTTATATATATAGATAATATATTATATATATATATATAATATAATAATATATACTATATATAATTAAATTCATTTTTGTAATTCTAAATCTCGACACATGCTACAAAATGATAGGGTTTCTCATCAATGTCTTGAACGCAGATTTGACTTTGGCTTAGCAAAGCTTGAGTGATTAGCCTGGCTCCATGATCAATAGAATGCCGCCGGGCGCCTGTGGTCTGGTTTAAAACTCCAGATTTTCCTTTTCAAAGACTAATATAAAATATCATAGAATAAAAAAAGTTATTTATAAATAACAAGTCTACAAACAGTTGTAATTAAAAATTATGTGTTACGAGGTGAGTAAAAAAAAAAAAAACTATTTGAGAAGCGTAAAGTAATATTTATGTGGGTTGGCGAGTGCTGAGTCCTGAGTGGTAACTAATATTAAATCTAAACTAGCATTAGACGCCTTGGATTTTCAGCGAATTTCGCAAAAACATTTGTTTCAATTCATTCATTTTCACTTACTAATTAATATTCTATGAATACTCTTCCTACATAGTCCATTAACCTGTCTTCGTTAAAATTTTTTCTTAGCCAAGTCTTTAACTCTTCGCAGAGGCTGAAAGACCTTTCACTGTACTTGTTGAACACTGCACCAGTTGCAATTAATACACAGGTTTTTGATTTGAGGAAAAGGGAGCAGCTTCTTTAATGACTTCAGTAAGTTCCAAGTCTTTCAACTTTTTATCCATTTTTTATCACCACAATTATCACCATAAGTCAGTTTCATATGAAATTTTGATAATATCAAGATATAAAATTTTGAAAAAGCATGTTACTTTTCTCACGCAAACGGCTACCTCCCGCGCACCAACATAAAAACGACTGCAATACGAAAAAATATTGAAATGCTTAGTTGTTTCTGTCTATAATGAGGTTGAAGTGAGTCAAATTATCACAAGTACAGAACGCTCCAACATTCACAGAAGTTTAGCAGGATGCCGATTTGCTTTATTTGTTTGGATTTACTTTTCTAGTTGGTGCAATTCTACTAAGAACTCGGCTATAATTAAATAAACTTGCGATAGACAGATCAGCACATTTTGATCATAAGTTTGCGTAGCCTTTAACAACTTTCAAAAATCTTTGAATATGGTCGGAGCACGAATAGGTCATTAATTTTTTGTTTGAATAATTTTTAGCCACTGGTTGAACTGAAGCAGAATATTTGTGACGTTATGTGTAAGATATACGCATCTAAAAATAAATGAAATTATCGCTCTTTTTGAGCCGTACAATGAAAGATAACAGTGTGCTATAGGAAAACAGACGTTATTCTTGTATTGATTGTTCGCTTATGCAACTTTAGCATATTTCTAGCCTTCGAAGCGAATATTTATATCAATACTTATGGAGTATGAAAAAAGATATCTATGATAATTCTCTAGAGGTCCAAGGTTTCACAAATGTTTAGGCAGTGGAATTCGTATTTTCCTTCTTACCAATGAGAAACAAGAAAAATTTGACCTTTATGTGATGGTTAAATAATAGTGTTCAGGTCTATTAATGACCAAACTTACCGATTGCTTACACAGTGAAAATATACCATTTTTATGATTTTTCCACGCCAGCTTCTTTTTAACTCAAGTTACTTTCCCTAGCCATGTCTCCCAGCCGTCGCGTACTCCGCTGAACAACTCACAGACCACTGATTCTCAACCTTCTCCCTCCTCTATACAAATCAATTCGTCCTTTGTCAAGCGGCTTTGTTCTTACTATCATTCCCTCAATATACTTCGCACCCCACCGAAACTGCTATCGACATAGTCCATTTTTTCATAGATCAAAAAACTCCTCACATCTATACATAATTGTTCTGTTCCCTGACAAAATCTGCCAGTTTTCTAGTCTAATATGTGATATGAGCACCAACCTTTTTGCCTATCTCTCAACGCTTCCAATTCAGTTATTTTATTCGCAAATAATTTCACTACAATAATAGAAATAGTTAACACAATAATAAGAAAACCATAGTATGACTCCAACGCATTCTATCCTGTCCTTGAATATGCTCATTCAATTCCACATCACACCACTTCTATTCCAATTTCCCATGGATTCTTCAAAACTTTTCTTATGCAGGACTTTATTACCTTCTTAAAGGTAAATCTTGCGGTTCCGAGAATAAATTGTGTTCTTTCAATTAATCTGCTTGTAATTTCTTCTAAATATCTCCAATTTGTTTTTTTTGATGTCTGTCTGCTCAGCTAAGGAATCACTTCAGACGAATTTCAGTCATAAACTGTGATTATTTTAGATGCACTTTTTGCCAAGACACGCACACTTGTTATCGACCTCCTGAGCACTATCTGAGAATTCTATCGTGAATTACTGATTCAGAAGAAACCTTAGCTGTATAAAAAGCACCGCAGCTAGTTAGACCTTTCAAGCCACATGTGAAAACTCGAAAAAACACACTCAAAACTACTTATTATAGCAAAAAAGTAAGAGTTTATAAACGTAGTAATAGTAATTACATACTTCATTAATTCATCGATTAGGTGTATTCTTTTCACTTTGTTTCATACTAATAAACCCTATTTCAAACATCGCGTCGCTGGCTACTTAATATTAAGGTCATATTTCCACTCTTCCAAGATAAGCGCACAGTGACTCCCTGCCCGCGTGTATACCCCAATTAGTACTTATACTATATACACAATATCTATGACTCTATATATACCCTATATACTACCTACCTACTACTCTACTCATATAATAATATATATCATATATATACCTCTAATATACGATCATATATCTACTTAACTTAATACTCATTATTAGAATTGAGAATATTCTACAACAACAGTTTATCAAATGGTACACTAAGAACATATTGAAAAAAATCGTTTGAATTTAGTAGAGAGCTGTCAGAATAAATTTTGACGTATTCATCATGAGATTTGACTCAATATAATTTAAACACACTTTATTCTATCTTCCTCAAACAATTTTAAAGTAGTATATAAATTGTATAAAATAGAGATTAATAATAGTACTGAGGTAAGTATTTTCTTATGTATATAGTATGTGAAGTATTTTAATATTGTTGTTATATATCCCTATATAAAAAGGAATCAAATTCAATATTTTCTTAATTATTATATTTTATTTATTAAGAAACCATATATATTATATATTATATATAAATATAATATATTAATAATTAATATTATCTTATATTTCATTAAAGTGAAAATTTCAAGTAAAATTTCTAGAAAGAGTTGGTTACAAAAAATGTCATAATCCGAGTATTTGATATTACTTGCACTAAGAACATAAAGCGATTAAAATAAATTAAATTTAATTTAACTTTAAAACTCACTATAGAATCTAGTATATATCAATTAGTATAATATTGATACTGAAATAAAGTGTATAATAAAATTAAAGTATTGATTAATTTAATATTATACAGCTCACATTGACATATAAATATGTGTATAGTTACTACATAGTACCAAATTTATATATTGACGCTCATATATACAAGATTAAAAATTATCAAAGATAAAATATTGTATTCCCTAATATGTTACCCTTTCTATCCATACTTAGTAAATATCATATTGTATATATATTAGTCATAATAATATAATATTTTAGATTATAAAGTAAAGAATATTAGATACTATTAATTGCATGTTATGTTATAGATACTATTACTCTATAATATATATATATATATATATAATATATATATAATATATATAATAATGATATATATATATTATATTAATATAGTATATAATATATATATATTTATAATAATAATTATATATATATAATATTATTATTATATATAATATATATATATATTATAATATATAATATAATATATATTATATATATATATATATAATAATATAAAATAGTATATATCCCAACTTACTAAGTTATCAATATATTACTTGAATAACTTCAGATAAAAAATTCACAAAAAAATTCTAATAATAGAAGATAATATAGAAAAAATACAAAATTCATAATACATGAATAAATTCCTAGCAGTCTCTATCTAACTCATTATTATCATCACTATATCTATATATATATTCTTCATAATCATACCCTACTATACATCTAATATAAATATATATATATTCTATCTCTACTTTTACTATTCATATATATATATTCTATATTAAATATATTCAATAATAATAATCATAATAATAATAATAATAATAATAAATAATAAAATTACTAATAATTCATAATACTCAATAATAATAATAATAACATATTAATAATAATAATAATAATAATAATATTACACTAAATAAATATATTATTCAAAAGGTTTATTATTTAGCATATTATATATAATAATAACAAATAAATGCCATTAGAATTGAAAAAATTAAAAAGGAAAAACAATATAATTTTATTTATTTCTTCAAAAATACACATTTAACGATATAAAATCAAACTGACTCAACCCCTAAACTGCGTACCGTTGTCCATTAATAGCTCATCACCTCTCCCCCTTTCTAAAATCGATATTCTTCATAATTTTTTATTTTAATATTTTTAATTTTTAAATAATTGATATTATTTCAGATATTCAATAATACCCAAGGTCATTTTAAGCACTGTCATTCATTTGTCTAAAGACTTCCTCTCTCTCTCTCTTCTCTCTCTTCTCTCTCTCTCTCTCCTCTTCTTCTCTCTTCTCCTTCTCTCTCTCTTCTCTCTCTACTCTTCTCTCCTTCTCTCTCTCTCTCTCTCTCTCTCTCTCTCTCTCTCCTCTCTCTCTCTCCTCTTCCTCTTCTCCTTCCTCTTCCTCTCTCTCCTCTCCTTTCTCTCTCTCCTCTCTCTCTCTCTCTCTACTGATGGAATCTTCTCTCTTGGTTAGATCATACTATCACATACGTGCTTAGATTCGCTCTCATATTATATCTCTATCTATCTATATCTCATATATTATATATTCTATATATCTACTCTATAATATATATATATAATATATAATATATATAAAATATATATATATATATATATATATATATATATATATATATATATATATATAATATATATAAATATATATATATATATTACTGATATATTATATAGTATATATATATATATATATATTATAATATATATATATAATATATAATATATATATTATATTATATATTATATATATTATACTATCATCTATTACTATATCACCTCTCTTATATATATCTATTATTACTATATATCAAGAGAATTATGACATTCAAATAACTTAAAAATATGATCTAACTACTTCACTATTTCCCACTGGGCCCCCCATTTGCAAATATTTTTGTCCTCTATCCCAACTCTTTCTATGTCCGTCCTCTCCCTACTCTCTTATCTCATTCACATCACTTCATCCTACCTTTCTTGCGCGTTCCTGTATCTCATTCATTCTATACATATTCTTGAGTGCTCCTCCGTACTCACCCTCTATTTGGCATCACTCTGCGCGTCAACTCTTCATGACTCTTGCTCTCTACATTAGACGTGCTCTCTTACGAACCGGTACATATTTTATCTTCCCCACCCACCCATAGGAACCATAGCTTTCACTAAAAATAAATCATCCCATATACGTCATATTCCTTTTACATTTCTTCCCAAACCATACCACACCTCAACACTTTGACTCGTAAACACTTTACGAATCAATTTCTTACCTTACCCTGTCCTTCTAACGCCTCCATCACTCATATACTCTCGTACTTACCTCGGCTTTCTTCTCCTGTCAACTTCCACAGTCTTTAATGTCTCTACTGTCAAACTGTTCATAGTTATTAAATTCTCTAATTATTTTATATTCATTGTACATCTCTTATACTGTTTTTACTACACACTCTACTTTAAGACTCATTTATTATCCATCTGTATCTTTTTCTCGAACGATGGACATTTACCGTTCCCGAAACTGTCTACAATGACTTCATCTCTCTCTATTATTCCACATACTGTTCTATTATTTCTATTCCATTAAACATATGCTCTTATTCACTAACTAAATATAAACTCATCAATGCTTTTATACTTGCATCTCTCTCTCCTCTGACATATCTCCCCTCTTGGTTTCTTTTCATTTCATTTTATTGCATCTTACTTTCTCCATTTCTTTCCTTCTTTTTTACCCATTATTAATCTACTTAGTGCAATTTCTTTCTTCAATTTTTTACCATATTATTCATTTTTTCGCGCATAACTTTTCTTTAATTTCTTAAATTACTAATTTTAATTTTTTGCCGCCAGATCTGTATTTCGGTGCGTACCATTCTACACACTTTCAAAACATAACAATATAATTTAATCTAAAAACGAACTATTCTTCACATAACATTCGTGCAAATGGATTGTATTCTTCTATAATTCGAATCCCGATTTAAAATTCTTTATATTTTTTAGCGGCATATTTGGTACGTGTTTCATCAAACAGCGGCATAAATTAATAATTTGTATACAGAAAATCAAAAAAAACAAAAACTCAAAGTTTAAGTGTGGTTCGTTATTTCTGTGGGCCCAAATTTAAAAAAAAAGTTTAAACATATTTAAAAAATATCTCATATCATATGCTCTCAATTACTCTTGTCCCTACTACAATACTTCATCTCTGCTCTTCATCTTCTAATTCCTTTTTCCATCTCTACGTCTTCTCTCTCTTCTACCTCTTCATCTTCTCCCTCTACTTCTACCTCTTCATCTTCTCAAACTGGAATATCAACATCGCTATTCTCTCTCTCTTCATACACTCTGTTGTCTTTCCAGTTATCTCATACATATCTATAATCATTCATCTTTACTATCTCTCTCCTCATCTTAATATATATAATATATATACATAATAATAATATAAGCTATTATATATTAATATATATATATATTAATATTATTATATATATATTATATTATAATTATTTAATATTATATTATATTTATATTTTATTATAATATATATATTCTTTCTATTCTCATAATATTACTTACTAACCTTTACCTTTTTTATTCTTGATATATTGCCCAAAAGATTTATGTGACGTAAATTATTATTTGGATTAAAACTAGTGTATATACTTATACACAATTAGTCAATCACGGAAAAGAAAATTAGGAGCATAAGATATAGGAGAACATGACCAAAGTATCGAGTGTAATAAGACAGGAGAGTTGAAAGAGTTAAACCTCAAGATGCAAATGTATCCCTCACAAACAACACATCTGTGACAAATAATGTATTAGTTAGTGAGTAACGAAAGAGCTAACAGCTTTCAATCTATGGGACAGGATATAAATACTTGATCTCCACCTTTAGATGTAAGCTTGACCACTCATGTGTGATCCTAAGCAGTGAGACCTATGGCCAAGATTGTCTCTCACTATTGGTAAATCTGAGTCAATTATGTAAAGTAGGTTTTTGATCCCTAGCACCAGGTGTGAGGTCAACTAACCCATTTAAGCCACCCATACAACAACACCGCCATTTCTCTTACTTCTATCAATGCCAACCTTTTTTATCTCGCCTTATGCCAATAACTTAACATTTCTCTCTTTCAGGAAAATTCATACGAGTATATTCTATCACTACTTACAATCCACTATTTATCTTCACACATGTGATCTTCACCAGTACTAGGTCGGTTTATATATCAGAGCTGACTCCTATATTTCGTTGCTGCCCCGTACTTACACAATTACAATAGCAACACTCCGTCTCTTTTACATAAACTACATTTTTATCTTTACAACTGCAACTTTACTTCTTACTTTTTTATCTATTCCTGTTGCCAAAATACTCTCGAAACACACACTAGAATCTGTCAAAATTATTCAATACTGTATTCAAATATATAATATATTACTTTACATAAATTATACCACAATTGACATATAACAACCAAGACCACACCCGTACATCATCTACAAGTCCACCTCTCTCCATTTACTAGACGTTCTCATTAATATTCTTTCTAATCCCTCCAAATCAAAACAAGCTCTTACGTACTGCTCGAATGACCATAAAAGATTGCTCGCAATCTGTGATATTAGCAGACGCGACGTAGGTTGAATACTTATATATTAAGCATTTTTTTTTTTATCGTTCCTATTTCTTCAGAACTCTAAAAATTTTACATTCTCTTTTTATTATAAATTAGCCTTTAAACCACTTTTAAATTTCTATTCCCTATATATATATTATTTACAATTATATAAACTATATAAAATATTATAATATAAATATACAGGTAACAACATACTCATGTAAGACTCTAGCGGCAGCTCAAGACTTAGTCCCTTTACATCACCAACGATTAATTGCACCAGCAAACCTTCCTGCCATTCACAACTTCCCTACTTACACTCTGCATCATCCGTTCCTTCTCATCGCAAAACACATACCCTAAATTATTTAACACTCAGGATCCACTTGGCTCCCAGCTGCTCATCATTAACATAACGCTTCACCTGAGGACTGCTCCTCACTCACACGCATAACTTTACTTTATTCTACAGTTTACTTTCAAACCCCTCCTTCTTACATACCCTGCCAAAATACATACACCAATCCTCTCTAAACTCTCTTCAGATTTCGCCACACAGTAACCAAATCAATCGCCATAAACGAATAGGTTAGGGCACCCTTTCCACTCTCTCCAGTTCTCCATCATTCTAACACCATTTCCTTGCCACTCCCCACCTCGAATTCTTTTCATAACCCCATCCCATATACACATTGGAAATAACCAGGAGACATAACACAATCCGTCTCACTCCTCTATTAATCCTAAACCAATCACCATTGACACCATTTATCCTTACACACGCTTACTTATCGTCATACATACTTTTTGCATTTCCATCAGAAAGCGCCCAACCCGCCACTCCTTACTACCAAATTGGCCTATATCACTAATAACTCTGCACATAAAGCAAAAAAATGAATAATATCTCAAGAAATATCAACAAGGAGCTGTGGTTTTTTAAATTACCATAAAAACAAAGAAAAGATGACTACTTATATTGAATTTCGGTAACAAATATCTGAATTACCTAAATGTTAAATCATTGCTATTTTTATTTCAATCACTTTGTGGCTACTCAACATGTTTAGTAGATAGGTAGACTACAGGAATGGTGGTGGCAAGATTATATTAGAAAGAATGCGTGAGTATATGCATCGTCACTGATCAAATCTTTTTAAAAGACAAAAATTGTTCAGCCAAGTTCACAAATTTTATTTAAATATTTTATCAATTCTTGTCACTTTCAAAAAAACAATAAATTTCAGTTCATATTATTATTGATTAAATTGATCTTATTTTCTCTTCAATTTCAGAATGAAGGCTTGTTCCGAAGGATTTTGTGTTGTTGTGGAGGTTCAGAAAGGAAAGAAAACATGAAAGGAAAGGACATGGGTTTAGGAAATAGAGATGCCTTATTAAAACCTATTAAATTAAGATATATGATGTAGTGGATTAGTGCTCTATTTATTTTCTATTCATATCCTACAGTTTTTCATATCTCAACTAACATATCATTATGTTTTTTTTCTCATTGTTATTTATGACAATGTTATAGATTTGAGTATCCACACAATCACTACCATGAATCCACATCTCACTATAATGCTGCACACAGACCTTGTTCATGCCTCAGGCCATTAGCCTTATACGCTCCCCTAGTTTTAACCTCTCACTAGTTCAAGCTCGACCTACTCAGTTTTCATACACAACACAAATAAATAACTGAGCCCAAGCAGAGATATTACAATCTCTATTCACGAATCCTAACCAAATATATTACAATTGACTTACGGACATGCGCTACAAAGCTAACAACCCAACTTATAGTACCCAATCACTCTATCATATACTTCTTCGAATTACTCGAAAATTCCCCTTTTCTCCTCATTTTGTACCCTTATAGTCAGTTGTGCAAGCTTATTTCTTCCCTTTTCAAAATGGGTACTGAGTTTACCTCTCGCTCTTCCATCCTCACTAATCTCGTATCGGTG
>JABUQX010116183.1:35000-38090 GCA_015478945.1 Trachelipus rathkii | reverse complement strand
CTGATTTTCCATTATTCTATAACATCATTCTGCGCCGAATTATAATACATTTTAACTAATTTTTTTTTTTTTTTTTTTTTTTTTTTTGATGAACAAATAATTATATGATTATATTTTTTTTTCAAAAATTACATTTTCGTTAAAAAAAAACACAAACCATTTGGGAGCAGGAGAGGACTTCCTTGATTCTTCTAGCGCCATCACAAGGAGGTTCAGTACATTAACGGACAGCAATTTTGAGCTTTAGTTTGTTACAGCATAGAGGCGAATTTGAATATTTTGGGGTATTTTGTACTTCTTCCCAATTTTTTTTATCCCTCAATTCATCGTGGAGGCTTTATTTTTCTTTTTTCTTTCTTGTTTTTCACATTTTTGTAAGAAAGCGTTTTCTTACTTGCTTTTGGAGGTCTCAATGGTGGGTTTTTCCTCTACCCGTCCCCCATATATTAGCATGTTGAAGCTTTCTGAATATTTTTTTGGTTTTTTTTTTTTTTTTTTTTTTTTTTTTTTTTCTTTTTGAAAATGCGCGGCGATTTTTTGTTAATGAAATTTTTTTTTTTTTTTTTTTTTTTTTTTGTACTGGATAACGACTTTTTTTTTTCTTTTAAAATTAAGAACTTTCTTCACGCTATCACTTACGTTTTTAGCATTATCAATATTGAATTTCTAGACTTACCTTTTTTTTTTTTTTTTTAATAACTTCATTAAAATTTTTCTTCACTTGAGTAATTAATATTGTCCACTTTCATTCACCGCGTTTATTTTATTATTACTTGACCCTTTTTCTCAGGACAGGTTGGTATTCGACAGTTCACGAATAAAGGCGTCGCACCATTTACCAGTGCGAACGATGAGATCATTATCAAATTAAACCAGAATTAGATCATCAACCTCGGGGTACAATAATTAAAAGATGGAAAGTTCTAGTAAAGACTTTATGAGATTCTTTGATTAATATTCTTTTACTAATTGTTTGCTTAAATAGATAATTTTAATAGTATAATAATAATAATGGGCCACAAACCCTTTAAATATATTTTCGTGAATACTTAAATCCCCATATATATACAACATTTATTTTACCATTCCGAAGGTGGGGCAATTAATATAATACCATGTTCCTTACTCGTTCTTCATCACCGTTCTTTATAATTTTTATCTTTTTATTCACTGGTGAATCAACTTAGCGTATCAATGACACTTAAAAGCTCTTATTATAAGAACATTAAATAATAATCTAACACCTTTAATTTTATTACAAAAATAATGGATTTTAGCGTGCCTGGGCGATGCCCAGGACACTTGGTAACGGCTCTGATGTCGTGGCCGAACTAACTCTTCCCTCGTTTTGGTCAGATATTGCCGGACAGGGAAAAGACTCTTATTGGCTGACTTAATCTTTTTCCTCTACCATTCAGCTCAAAGCATCATAACAGCTATCAACTTTTCTATAAAATGTAAGTATTTACCGTTCCAAAAGTTAACGGTTGGAGCTGTGTTTCTCCTCTCATAAGAATAGCTTTTGCCCAAGAGTTCTAGCTTTACAATTAAATAAAGATTATAAAAGCATTATTTTATATAGAACTATGTATGCACGTACATATAATATATAATATATATTATATATATTATATATAATATATATATATATATATATATATTATATATATAATCATTAATATATATTTATATAAATATATATATATTATAATATATATAATAATTATATATATATATATAAATATATATATATTATATATTATATATATATTATAATATATATATATAGGATATATTATAATATTTGATATAGATTAATAAAATTCCATAATCTGTTATTTATATATCATATTATAGATATATCTAAATTTCTTGTATAGATATACTATATATGAAAAGTTGTAAATGAAAAATCTGAAAATTTTTCAATAACAGGATATTGTATCATTTGGAAAAACCAATATGAATTCAAACATACCATATAATATTATTAAAATATTTTTATTATTGAATAATAGATATACATCATGGGAAATACCCATTTCAAAAGCGAAAATCATTAATAATTTTCTTAAATTTAATATTTCAATTTCCCAAATTTTAGCAATAGCTAAATTTTCAATATATTTTCTTTTAATATTCCATATTGCTTAACATTTAACAGGATGTGTTTCCTATGAAAACAGATAATAAAAAACTAGTAAACAACCCACGGGGTATATAAGAGCGGAACGAACCCATCAGAGATCATTCCGAACTCAGCAACAGAATTTTATAAGAATAAATAGATTTAAAGTAAATATAAATTCGAACCTAAAATAGAACGCTGAACAAATTCAAAGTTTATTTTTTCGAACATAGAAAAAAAATCGACGATAATTTAGACTTTTCGAAGTTCATAATTTAGACTCAGAAATTTTCGCAATAATTTATTAGAATTTATTCTAACTTCAAAAACTTCATTTGTAAATTCATTGAAAAATTATAATAATTATAACGCGTAAATTTCATTAGAAATAACAAATAACGAACAAGTCCGTAAGTAGAATTTTCAATCGATAGTTTAAAGCTAATTATTATTATTTTTATTATTGTTTACAGTCAACAATTCCCATTGTTTTTATTTGTAAGTATTTTTAAAATTGCTTTGAAGAATTTCATTCAATTTGAAAATGTTCCAATTTAAAATATCACTTGAATTTTTGATTTTTTAATTTTGAATTCAGTTTGAATTTTAAATTTTTGTGTGTATTTCAGGGTATTTAAATTTCAAATTAAATTATTCTTAAACTAATTAAATTTTACCTTAATATTGTCCTTGACTTGAATACCTGAAGGAATTCATCTTAATATAATAATCATAATAATAATAATTAATAATAATAAAATAATAATAATAATAATAATAATAATAATGAATAAATAATAATAATAATCTAATAATATAATAATAATAATATAATAATAATAATAATATAATAATAATAATAATAATAATTCAATGTTGTCTAGACAAGGATGACCGAACATCAATCAAATTATTCGTCATCACATTAAATTCGTCATTATTATTCATTAGTAAGCGGATAT
>JABUQX010116183.1:15000-30000 GCA_015478945.1 Trachelipus rathkii | reverse complement strand
GGAGATCAGAGGGAAAGGCATTTATACATCCTCTGAGGAAGAGCAGAACTCGTTTGAAGAGCCATCCAGCTCCGACGGAGGTTCGGAAGAGGAAGATGAGGCTGAGTACATCAGAGGCGATATACATAAGAGCTGTAAGATAGCTGAGAAGAGTGAGACATCCAGCGATGAAAAAAAGAGTGCAAAGCCCGAAAAGAAGGCGACCCAGCGTAAAAAAGAGCATGAGATAAGCAAAAGCGGATCAGACACCGAGATGGTGTGCACTTATAAGGAGGGGCAGCCTGCTAAAGGACAGCCTGCCAAACCAGCAAAGCCTGCCAAACCAGCAAAGCCTGCCAAAGGGCAGCATGTCAAAATACAGAACCAAGCTTTTTTAGAGAAAGCAAAACGTCGTGCAAGCGCGCAGCGAGAATAGGGAAACTATTCAAAGGAATACCCCATGGCAGGGTAACGCACATTATGCAAGATATAGCACCATTGCCGTACAAAATTAATAATATTAGGGACACACAACATAAAAACTTTGTACCACACCGCACCAGAATAACTGCTTATTATATTAAATGTAGAATTTTGAGCAATAATGATAAATTTCATTGCACACAAAGGGCCTTTCTTGACTCCGGCTCATCCCTTAATATAATAAAGCTTTTACACTTTAATGAGCTAAAAGATAGCTTCAATTTAACCTCCCGTGACATTAAAGTTAATTTAGAAAGTATCACACAAAGTACAATACAAGTACATGGGGTTACAACAATCACATTAGAAATAGGGAGTAAAATCTTTCAGTTTCCATTTGTTATTGTTGGTGACAATTGCGACTTTGAAGGAAATATAATCCTTGGTTGCAATATATTGTCCCAGTTTTTACTAGTATTCGATTTCCAAAGTAGGATGTGTTACTTCAAAGATGACAGCAAACCAGGTTTGATATTAAATATGAAAAACCCGGTACCACTGATGGTGGACCGAAAAATGGAATTATCTGCAAGATTGGCAGACAAGAAGTATCCTGAGTGGAAGTCACAGGCCACACGCCGAAAAGGTACAACAGGAGGAACGGCTAAGCATCGTCAGCAACGGAGGAGAAACATAAGTCGTCGAAGACCGAATAAAGAATCGGAAAGATGCAGTGGTACCCAAGATAGCTATAATAGCTACAACCGTGCCGACTCGAGGCGAAATAACCCGAATCCTGTATGGCAGAATAATGGAAGATTTAATAAAAACAAGTGCCCAAGTATAAATACCAACTGGTACCAGAAGCCCAATAGAAAATCAACAGCACACCCTAATATAAAAAAAAAACAATAAATTATGGGAAAAGAAGCTCAGAAGGAGCCATGCATAACAAAAATAAAAGATATAATAATAAAAGAAACTGGCACCAGGGGCGCATAAATAATAGAAAAAACTGGTATATAAATAATAGAATAAATAGATACAGTAATAATAGAAAATATTGGTACATAAACAATATAATAAATGGGTGCATAAAGAATAGAAAAAATGGATACATAAATAATAGAAGAAATTGGTTCAAAAACAATAGAAGAAATTGGCACAAAAATAATAATTGGCACACAAGGAACCGCCAAGACAATGGAAGAAACTGGTACAAGAACACCAGCAGAAGAAATTATAAGAGACCGAATCAAACACAAGATCGTGATGATTATGAAGAGTTTGAAGGCTATGGATACAGCCGAAAGGTCTCGAGAGCTCCAGATTTACCATCAATTCTCGAGGAAGATATAGAGGAAGATTCAGACATCTTGGAGAATGGTTCCGAGATCAGTGAATTGAGTGGTGATAACCATGATGGTACGGAGTACGCGCTTAGAAATGAACAATTTTCACAGCGCGATGGCAAATTTTCAGATGTAAGCTCACATACCTTGTGGAACAAGAATGAGCATAGCAGACAGATGTCTGGCTACAGTTTAAAGCCTTATGATTTAATTAATGAATCTTTTAGGCCTGTCTCATCTGATCAACCCAGACCTTTTGATCATGATGAAGTGAATTATGAATTTAATTCTGAAGGAGATATTGAACACGACTATGATTATAGATCTGATCGTTGTTACATGTTTAAAGAAAATTTCGCCAAAAGACCCAACAGACACAGTTGGAACAACAAAAATTATTGGAAGAATCATAAAAAGGATTCTGAAAATAATTTTATGGTTGATTGTGATAAAGACTGTTGGTTTAAAAGGTACCATTGGAACAGTACCGATAATATGGTACGGCACTGCAACACACCATCCAAAAATCAACGATACTCACCAAGCTCGCCTAAATATTCAAGATGGTGGAAGGATACTAAGGAAAGCGCGCCGAGGTATCTAAATTACGCCAGATCGAATAAAAGGAGAACAAGGAAGGGTAGAAAGGATAGAAGATGGAAGAGTGATGCAACCCGACATGGTCAACGACGGACTTTCACATCAACACAAATTCCATATACACCACACAGTGTACGTGGAACGTTAGTGGTAGGTAAAACGGCTAATACCATGACATCAAACAGAGGTGCATTGAAATGTAATGACAAGTAAAGAAACAGATGTGGACTTGGAAGTGTACAGCCAACAAGCATCAAATTCAACTACAAGTTTGAAAAACATAGAAATTCATCCCAGGACACATCGAAAGAAAGGAAGAAGAAAATATAAAGGGAGATATGCTCCTGTAAATAAAAAGCTAAATATCTATAAGGAGAAAAGAGAAGATAGAATCCGAGAGGCTGTGAGTGAGCGGAAGTCAAGATCCTCGACATTCGGAAAGGGCGTAAAGAACCCGGAAGGAGTAACTTCAATTCTAGATTCTCAATTCGACTTTGATATGAAGCATATAAAGGAAATAGATCAGAAAAGAATAAGAGAAAAGATATTAAGATTAAATAGTAATGATAAAATTTTAGAAACAGATAAACATACACCAGAAATTAAAGGTGAACCTTATCTTTACGAAGATACAGATAGAATGTGTGTAGTAAAACTTAGATACAATAAAAGAATCATGCCTAACTATAGATATATACTAGAAGCTCAAGTAGAAAATGAAAAGGCGCAATCAATACCTGATAACAGCATGATAATCACCGAACCAACAGATTGTTTTAGAGCAAGCGCACCAATCTTTGTTCGGAGTACTCTATCAACAGTGAAAGGGGGCAACATAACTTTAGAATTAATTAACTTAGGAAGCCGCCCTATAGAGATAGTAAAAGGTGAAGCAATTACTACAGCTTATCCAGTCTTGAGAAGAGAAAAGGTAGAAGTGGAAAAGATCAACGCCACAAGAAACACTATGATGAGACAGATACATGCCCAAACCATGCAAGAGTCCAGAAAAGATTAGAAAAAATGGAAGATACCAACAATGACTAAAGGATTGTCAACGCCACAAGAAACACTATGATGAGACAGATACATGCCCAAACCATGCAAGAGTCCAGAAAAGATTACAAAAAATGGAAGATACCAACAATGACTAAAGGATTGTCAGAGAAGGAACTATACATGACATACAAAGAGATATTGATGAACGATGAAGACAAACATCGAGTCTTACAACGACCAGAAGAACTCGAAAACATCATTGAGTTTCTCATGAACAACCGAGAGGTCGTAGGTCTTTCCGATGATCCCATAGGACAGTTCCCCAATTATGAATTTAAATTAGAACTAGAAGAGAACTGCCCTAAAGTACTATACACTGCACAGTACCAACAACCTAGATCATACGTCAAAGACATTAATACATGGACAGAAGATCAATTAAGAAATGATTTAATTGAACCATCAGTGTCACCCTATTCAAGCCCTTTGTTAGTCATACCCAAGAAAACTGGGGGGAAGCCCCGCATTTGTGTCGACTACCGGAAGATAAATAAGTGGACGATCCCAGATCGCTATCCTATACCTCTAATCCAAGACACAGTCAATTCACTAGGTAAAGTGTCCATTTTCACAAGCTTAGACATTAACCATGGTTTCTTTGGGATATCCTGTCATAAAGATACACGCCCTATATTAGCTTTTAGAACTCAAAGAGTAATGGCACTTGTATTAAGTGGATTAATAGGCATCGATTGTCTTAGTTATATAGATGACATCATTATTTATTCTCAAGATTTAACATCACACTACAAAAGTCTATCACGAGTTTTTGAGGCATTGAAGAAAAGCAACTTTAAAGTCAAGTTGGAGAAATGTCAATTCTTTAAAAGAGAGATAGTGTTTTTAGGTTACTTAATATCTGGACAGGGAGTAACAGTAGATCCCGAAAAACTTAAGACCTTAACAAAGATCAGAACACCTACCAGTGTACCGGAGGTACGCTCGGTACTTGGTTTCTTTGGATTCTTTAGAACGTTAATGCCTGGATTCACGTGTACCGCAGAACCCATAACAAAGTTATTAAAGAAAAAACAAGAATTTATATGGGGAGAAGAACAAGAAAAAGCATTAAACAAATTAAAAGATTTATTACTAGCTAGATCAATAGTACAGTACCCAGATTTTAATAAAGATTTTATAGTAGTAACAGACGCATCCATTCACGGATTAGGAGCAGTATTATTACAAGAGAACGAAAAGGGAGAAGAACTACCACTCGCTTTTGCAAGCAGAACTTTGTCGAAAGCCGAGAAGAACTATGCCCCTACCGAGATGGAATGCCTAAGGATTATATTTGCTTTAAGAAAGTTTAAAAATTTAGTATATGGTTATAAAATAAGAGTAAAGACAGATCATTCAGCCGCAGTGTCAATATTCTCTAAAAAAGATTATCCAACGGCAAGATTAGCCAGATGGTCTTTAACAGTATCAGACTTCAATCCAACTTTTGAACACATAAAAGGAACGAAGAACTCAGTTGCAGATTTTCTATCTCGATACATTCCTGATACAGGAGAAAGAGATGAAGAAGAGATAAGAGCAGAAAGAGAGCAAGAAAAACTCAATATGATAGAACATAGAAAAATAGAAAATAAAGATTTAAGAAAGAAAACAATAGATAAGAATATGAAAAATAACCGGTAACAAAGATAATAATAAACATAACATAGATAATTATAAAGATATTTATATAGATAATTATAAAGATATTTATAAAGATAATTATAAAGATAATAACATAGATAATTACAAAGATATAAATAAAGATAAAAATGAAGATAAGAATGAAGAAATATTAACATTAGATACAGCCACTATTAGCAGGGAACAAAAGAAGTCAGAAGAAATGAAAATAGAATATGAAAACTTGCAAAAGGATACCAAAATAAAAGGTTTAAAATTCTTTAAAGATATGATATATATAAAAGTGAAAGATAATTACAGAATATGGTTACTAAAATCGTTAATAGACATAGCCATAGATATGACTCATTCAATCCAAGGTCATACTGGTACAGCAAGAACGTTAGAGAAGCTAAAAAGAAGATATCATTTTCAGAACATAAGGAAAGCAGTAGAAGATTTCTGTAAAAGCTGTCACACATGTCAAGAAGCAAAGGGTCATAAACCCAAGAAAGCCACTATAAAAACTTATCCTTTAGCAGAACAACCATTTCAAAAGATTGCTATGGACATAATGGGTCCACTAACAACATCATCAAGAGGGAATAAATATATACTAGTCTTCAAAGATCAGCTCACAAGATATGTAGAGCTAGCTGCTTTAAAATCAAGAGATAGTGATAAGATTGCAGACGTTTTTATAGACAGAATAATCGTAAATCATAGTTTACCAGATCAAGTACTGAGTGATAACGCAGCCGAATTTATTGGAAAGCTTATGAAAGATGTCTGTAGAAAATTTAACATAAAAAAGGTAGAGATTAGCTGCTATCATCCAAATAGTAATGGACTTGTAGAAACTTGTAACGCTAACATAGCAAATTTCTTAAGATGTTACATGAAAGACAATCAGCGTGATTGGGACCAATACTTACCTTTGACCCAAGCATCTATAAATAATACCTATAATAGCAGTATTAAAACAGACCCACATTTCTTACTGTATGGTTACACGAAAAGAATGCCATCAGATTTACCATCTCAAGCTTTGATAAAACCTAAAGAATTTAAAGCAATAAAAGAAGATGAGAAGATAGAAAAGATTTATAATAGAAGTAAAGAAATAAGAAGGCAAGCCAGAATAACATTAGAAAATGAAGTTAAGAAATATTCGACTCAAAACAACAAAGGAGCGAAAGATAGACCAATAAAAATAGGAGATTTAGTATACACACAGGCAATCAAACCACCACATTTGTCGCCAAAACTATTCCGGAAATGAAAGGGACCGTTTAGAATTGAAGGATACGGTAACGAATTTGAAACAAGTAACACTTATATCCTAAGAGATCCAACAACAAATAAAATCTATAGAGTACACAAAGATAACTTTAAATTGGCTAAAACACGAGGCAAAGATAAAAGAAATAAAGGAAAGAAAAATAAAAATATACCCACGGACATAAGACAGGAAAACAATAAAAATTATAAGAGAAGGAACAATAAAAGGAAGAGAAATCGTATAAGATCTGAAGCTGAAGATGATGATAACGATGATAACGAAACAAGGGTAATATATTTAGAAACACCCATGAATAAAAATATTGGTAACATAGCAAGTAACGAATCATTAATAAATAATGAAGTAGAAATACCTGAAGCTGTAGATGAAAATATAGAAATAAATGAAGCAGTAGCAGAACCAGAAATAAGATACGCTACAGTAGAACAAGAACCAATGTTCGAGGGAATAGAGGAATTACCTAGTAATGTTGCACAAGCCATAACATTACCAGTATCACAACCAATAGAGGAACATATACAAAAGTTCCGACGAAAAAAGAAAGATCCGTTGTATAGACCAAAACATCAATATACGATGGTAGAAAGATCACCTGTAAGGACGAGACATGCAACCTCTCGTACAGAAACAACAGATCATACAACCGAAGAATTGCCAGAAAAGCCGCCAGATCTACCTGTGAAAAGAGGCAAATCTAAAGCTGTAAAAAGAGTTACATTTAGTGATCAAAAAGATAAGAGATAAAACAAAATTATAGACAGATTTTTTTTGTAAATATTGATTACACATAATTTTTGTTTTTATAAACAACACAATTTTAGTTTTAGTTACATAATACGGGTACACACATAGGTTGTATATATAAATATATTCATATATATAATCTGTTTACCAGAATTTAATATTAATATCTAACATTAATATTAATCCTTTCTAATCCTAAAACGTTTTCACAACCATCCCAAGTCTAACCATTAGCTTAAGGAACCTACTATACTGGAATATGCATTTTATTTTAGTATAGATGGATGTTGATAACCTCAAAACACCAAGGAGATTGTCAGACCTTACTGCGATCGAAGTGGGAGTTATGGTAGTCAACAACAGTCGTTCCAAAGCTCTTTTTAAGCGAAACCTCGCGAAGGAATGGCGTAACAAGAAAGCGTCACGAGATGTTTACGAGACAAAGATAAACACCATGGAAAGATAACACACGACGAAACAACGTCCTACATATTAACCACATACCGATGATTACAGTCTTGTGGCTACAATACTACAGAAGAAATAACGTAAGAACATTGTTTAAATTTTTTGGAGAACAATTTATAGGAACAACAATTTCCTACATCTATAGATCTCGATATTTTTGAACACTTTGCCGCTGAGATGGAAATTAACATGGAAAGGTAGAGAATGGATTGCATGAACGAGAATATCACACGTTGAGAGGTTTACGATGAAAGGAAGATTGTAGACTGTAGTTGATCAGCAGCGATTGTGATAAAACATGATATAATCGTTGTTAATTAACTGCAATCAGCCATCAATACGCACTCACCAAGTAAAATAAGTAGAATTAGTAATCGAAATGTGATTAAACATTTCCTTAGAATTTAGATGATTTTTACAAGAATTTAATACTTTTAAATATTTTTAAAAATACTTTATGATTTTAATAATTTTTAAATACTTATTTAATACTTAATAATTTTAATCTTTAAAAAAAAATTTATTTAATTTTTATATTTTTAAATCATCTGACCATCACATTAATGTCTATATACAGTACAAATACTTAAACAATACCAATAACTTACATTTGAAACACAAGAACTTAACTGTTCAAACATGTTAATGATACGCATTTATTTACTAGGAATTTAGCATAAATACATATAGTATCTTTTAACCGTTTACACAATTTCATAATCACATCAATAAATTTTTTTGTATACAATACATACACCAACATTCAACTACGTCGACAATATTTAAATTATTTGCAACATCTCTCGATTGTACAATTACAAATCAAACTTCTTGAAACTTTCCAACTTTTTTGAAAGGGAAGTCAAATAAATGATTATAATAAAAAAGGTATTGACGATTGGGATAATTCAGAGAGAATAAAAGATACATTCTAAAGAAAAAGGCTGGAAAATGAGACGTAAACAAACACCTTTAAAACGAATCTCAAATGAAGATCTGAAGAAAATACTTCAAGAAGTTATACACGAATTTCCGTATTCAGTTACAGTGCAAATCTTAAGCGACAAACCCATAGAAGGCACAATTCACTACATTCCAGCACGTTTATCAATGAAGACCAAAGGAAAATAAACACTCATAATGTATTAATTATTTTATATTTATTTTAATATTTGAATTTTAACTTAGACTTTAATTTATTTTAATATTTGAATTTTAGACTTTGATTTTCAAAATTTTGATTTTTAAATTTTTTGAAAAGTTAGTATTGCTCAGTCTTGAAAATTATTTTATTTCAATAACAGGATATTTTATCATTTGGAAAAACCCTTATGAAATCAAAATACCATAATAATAATTATTAAATATATTTTATTATTGAATTAAATAGGATATTTCACCATGGGAAATACCCATTTCAAAAGCGAAAATCATTTAATAATTTCTTAAATTAATATTTCCAATTTCCCAAATTTCGCAATAGCTAAATTTTCAATATAATTTTCTTTTTAATATTCCATATTGCCTAACATTAAACAGGATGTGTTTCCGATGAAAACACGATAATGAAAACTTGTAAACAAGTTGAAGGGGTATATAAGAGGAAACAAGCCCATTAGAAATCATTCCGAACTCAGCAACAGAACTATAAAAAAGAAAATAAATAGAATTTTAAGTAAATATAAATTCGAACTTAAAATAGAACGCTGAACAAATTCAAAGTTTATTTTTTCGAACATAGAAAAAAAATCGACGGTAATTTAAACTTTTCTAAGTTCATATTTAGACTCAGAAATTTTCGCAATAATTAATTAGAATTTATTCTAACTTCAAAAACTTCATTTGTAAATTCATTAAAAAATTATAATAATTATAACGCGTAAATTTCATTCGAAATAACACATAACGAACAGATCCGTAAGTAGAATTTTTAATCGATAGTTTAAAGCTAATTATTATTATTTTTATTATTGTTTACAGTCCACAATTCCCATTGTTGTTATTTGTAAGTATTTTTAAAATTGCTTTGAAGAACTTCATTCAATTTAAAAATGTTCCAATTTAAAATATCATTTGAATTTTGATTTTTTAAATTTTGAATTCAGTTTGAATTTTAAATTTTTATTTCAAGGGTATTCAATTTTTTTATTTAATTTCATTACAACCTAATTAAATTTGAACCTTAAATATTGCCTTGACTTTGAAATACCTGGAAGGAAATTCATCTTGAATAATAATAATAATAATAATAATAATAATATAATAATAATAATAATAATAATAATAATAATAATAATAATAATAATAATAATAATAATAATAATAATAATAATAATAATAATAATAATAATAATATTTAAAATTTAATTCTATAAATAATTCTTGTAAATGTTTAGAGTAAAGGGATGCCATCATCAAATTAATTCGTCATCACATTAATTCGTCATTATTATGTCATTAGTAAACGGATATTTATTTATATCAAGCATCGATAATAATTTAATAAATACGCGACAACGAAAGCAACTGCAAAGGCAAACTCTTATATATTTAAAATAAATATATATATGTATATAATTAAATATATATATATATATATATATATAGTATATATATATATATATATATATATATATATAATATATATATATATATATATATATATATTTGTTTGTTTAAAAGAAATGTTCTTATAACTATATGTTGAGCATACTCAACCATAAAATGATTGATTATGTTCCCACATATAATTATAAATATATATATATATATATATATATATATATATATATATATATATATATATATATATATATATATATATATATATATATATATAATATATATATTTATAATATAAATATTTATTATATATTATATTATATATTATATATATATATATATATAGTAAATATATATATATATATATATACATATATATATATATATATATAATATATATATAATATATATATAATATAATATATATATTATATTATACTAATTATATATATATTAATTTATCATTTTTGTTTAATTTATTTTTACAGAAAAAAGAGGGTCTTAAAATACCTCTGGGTTTCTTAAAAATTTCTTTAAAATTTCTTAAATTTAATTGAATTTCTTGAATTTATTATAAAGTTTATTTTAAAGTTTCTTTAAAGTTTCTTGAATAATTATTAATTTCGTTATACATTTTTATTTCAATTTTGATTAATATTTTCATATTCAACATTAATGAACTAGACCTTAAAGAGTTGAGTTGCAAATAATAACTCACAAGAACAATAAACTTATAACTGTAAATATATACATATAATTTTAATAAAACTATATACTTGTGAAGGGCTTTCTCAATCCATAGTTGAAGCAAGAGGTAATATCTGCAAGGAGTGGGAATTTAGGAGTACTCCCACTGATAACACTGCTAAGGAAGTGACGGTTTATATTCCGCTCTAAAAAACATACAACTAAGGGCTTAAAAACTCCAACTCAAAAAAGTCCTCTTGTACAGCCCAGCTCCTAGCGGAAAAACAACTCAAACTCTATAAAGCTAAAGCAAGGAATAACTTAAAACATTGACCATCAAAAAAAGACATCTTTCAAGCGTGTCAATAAAAAGGAACTACACTTCCGTCATTTCAAACATGGCGCCCTTATAACAGCGACTTGTTCCAGAGACCTAAATCGAGCATCCATCATTATAAACATAGCGTTCGAAGAATAAGGACTAATCCGTAATTTTCAAACATAGCATTCGGAACCAGGAACTAGTTCAATCAACATATCAATATAATATTGAATCATCAAGACTAATATTGTAAAAAAATGGAAGAAAACCTTGTAGAAGTCCTGTTTTAAGGTTAGTCTAATTGTTGCCGTTCTTTCTTTGTGTGTATTATCCAAGGTCACCGAGGTGCCTCGGCTCCCAAAACGCCTGTGCCAAATGGCATAGAGTTCAGTTAGAGAAAATGTAGATCAGAGTGCGAACATCTTGAAGCTCTCTCGGTCATAAAGGGTTGTAAATGGTAAATTAAACTATATTTGAATAACAATTAAATTTTGAACTGTGAAATATCTTAATGTGTGTTCATAAAGTAAAATAGTCATTAGACATAAATTATAAAGAAATAAATAAAGAACGTTTCACTATTCCCAAAACTATTTTATTATTTGCTATACAAAGTGATCTCTTGAATAGAGCCAATTAATCATTTTAGAGAGATCAGTCTTTGTACATAGTTTTGGTAAACCCCAGAACGACATCAGTCATTACAACCTTTTGATAAAAAGGGCCAGATAATTATAATAATAATAATAAAAGTGGTGATTGTCAATGTGAAAAGTGCCAATAAACAAAGTGACTCATATACTGTGAAAAATTTTTTGGTAACAAAATAAAGTCTTAGTGCGTTGGTACATAGCTCTCATAAACTTTATTACATAACGATTAGCGTGAAGAACCCCGTTATTTTAAAAGCCGCTAGTCTTGGGAAAAAGGGCCCCATTTCAAAAAAAAAACACCGGAAAAAAAAAAAAAAAAAAAAAAAAAAAAAAAAAAAAAAAAAAAAAAAACAAAAAAGATTAAAAAAAAAGAAACGGGCAGAAGGGACTTTAAGATGCCCAGCATAAAAAAAAGATCTCCCCGGTTTAAGACCGTGGGGGGTAGGGGAAAGTCAAGTACTACACCAAAAACATCTGCAAAAACTTCGAACGGCCTCTCCCGCTTCCCCAAATCTCCAATCGAAGAAGAGAAAAAACAAAATTCGAACTCCGATGGGGAAGATGTCAGGACCTCATACCCCGCTACGATCAAGATCTGTTACCCCGACAGTTTCTCCCCCGGGGGACTCCAAAGACCAGTCTGCCTATTGGAGCGTATTTCAAAGTTAGATTTGCGTAATAATGATGACTTGGTTACACACAACTATTACCGTTTTCAAACCTTAATGGAGTGGATGATCCAAAGGAACGCGTAAGAATATTGGTTCCGTCCTTCCTCACGATATCGTAGCGACCATCAAATTTCCATTGGGGGGAGATTGCCTTCAAAAGTTAATTGCCTCGATCGAGGAAGCTTACGCCCCAAAATTTGAGAAGTCAAATCAGTGAGATTTTCAAAAAAAAAAGGAAGAAAAAAGAAGAACTCCCTTCAGTTTATTTGGCAAAAGTCCGTGATGTTATGGGAAGAAATAAGGATTGATCTGCTTGCGGAAAATACAGTGCTTCCTTTTTGTTCAATGAATTGTTTTATTACGGTAAGCTTCCATCTCGCTACAAGAAGAGTTTAATGACTCTGGCAGACGATAGCAAGTCTAGAAAAAAATTACAAAAAAGGGCAGAATAACTTATAATAAGAACTTTTTATAGAATGACCTACGAAACCCCCCAGCGAAGAGAAGGGGGAGAGAATATTGGGGGGCAGTGAATCATCTTCAAAGGAGAACAGTTCCAAACACACGAGAGAGGCTCAAATGGAGAGAGTCGAAACACAAACAACAACAACGATCCTCAGGTTTCAGAAGAGGCTAAAGTCAACAAAGAGTTCTTTCGGGAGATGAAAGGGCTTCTCAAGTCTCTCAACCAAGGTCGCTGGACCAGCTGAGTGAGGCCGCTGCCAAACAGACTCGTACAGAAGAACAACATCATTTCAAAATAGAAGGAATGCTCCTAGAGAACGTAAACAAGGCAAACTGTAAATGCTGATCTGCTGCTAGGCGATTTATGTAAACCACACTCCAGATTTTTACATAGAAGTTACACATGTCATATTCGGATTTTGTCCCTATGTTATTCTTTAGTACCCGGCCAAAATGGAGAAAGTCGGCCGCCCATGAGTCTCCATCCCCCAAGAAGGCACGGGAAAACGCACTCAGATCCCCCTCGAACAGGAGTTAGGGGAAGAAAATATTTTTAGATGAAAATTATCGTTATTTTTAATTATGGGGATTTTTGCAGTAAGTAAATAATTTGCATACGTCTAATAGTAGGTTTTACATAATAATATTTAATATGAATAATAATAGGTATGTTTGGTTATTTAAATGCGGTATAATAATAATAAATATAATAATATAATAATATATGAATAATATAATATAATAATATAATAATAATAATAATATAATAATATAATAATAATAATAAAATAATGTAGTCTATGGGTAATTTTAAGAGTAACGAGCAAGGTGCTCACTGGAATGTACAAGGAGGTCATCCTCTTTCCAATGAAGCTCTGAGTAATTTGACTATTTGACATGAAGAGTATCGTGTGAACCACTAACGATACCCACGCTGGCTTATAGCGGCTAACAAAATATATTAATTACGGAGCTCCGACTGGAGAAAAACAGGTCATAAATAATGTCTGTAATCAATAATTTATGCAATTAATAACCTTTATAACTTGTATTTTTGATAAAATATCAAAAAGAGTCTTTATTATCCGACTCAGGGATGTGAGATCAATTTAACTCCCTATGGATGGAGACCTGAATGTATCGATTAGTGGTCAAATTAAAGCAGCAAATGATACCGTAATTGACATATACTCGCGCGAAATTTTGTTACACATGATTTGGGTTAAAGAGAACTTATGAATGTAGAAATTTCTAACTAGCAAGTTGAAGGAAGGTGTAATATTAGGAATGCCGTTTTTAAAAAAATTTTCGTTAAATATGAATTTTGAGACAAGATGGAATTAGGAGAAAAGCAGAGCAAAGAAGGTATAAATTTATGTAATAACACGAATTTGTTAGAGATAAGGCTTTTATTCCTATTCTCTCTCTCATTTCTTCTTCTGTAGCTACTAATGAACTTTTTAGTGATAATTCCTATAAGTTAATAATCTGGTATTTGCTTGAAAACAATTTATGTGTAAATGCTTTATTGCCGGAAATTTTAATATGCGGGAACAGCAGCTTAAAGCTTGGGATGATTTGTTCAGAGTATTTGGGGGAGGGGGGAACGCTGAGTCGAAACTTAAGAATAGAAATGGGGGGGGATACCGGAAGTGGTCGGTTTACTTTGAGCCGCGCCACTGTGAGGTGTTCCTTTTTCCTTATTAAAACTTGAGAGTTAGAGTTCATACTTTAGCTTGAAAATAAAAGTGGAAATGAACCTCCAGGAGGGAGAAATAAAAAAAAGCTATTTAGTTCAGTTTTTAGTAAAAGCGAAAGTTTTAAAGAGGGCACCATCGCAATGGAGTTTTCCCATCAGCGTGTTAGAAAAAAATGGGGGAGGGGTCCGAATCGTGTGTGATTTTAGGAAACTCAATTCCGTGGCGAAAAATGGATGTATTTGCTATGCCGAATATAAATGATATATTTAGGTGGGCTTCATGGGACAAAGGTATTAAGTAAGCTTGACGTCACGAACACGCGTACTATTTACTGCCTTTAGCAGAAGCCGATCAACAATATTTTCAGTATTAGTACAATGCTCGGAAAT
>JABUQX010116182.1:37500-65082 GCA_015478945.1 Trachelipus rathkii | reverse complement strand
CTCACTTTACTATAACAATAACAGCAGTAACGAGTTCAACAACCATACCCTCTATGGTAAGACCCTAGAAGCCGACAAAGACCTTAGTCCCTTTACAGTTCAAACACGATATTTAATTGCACCAGCACCTTCTTGCCATTCACCAATTTTACTACTAAAACTCTGCCATCAGTTCCCTTCTCATCCAACAGTATGACCCTAAAATATTTTTTTAACTCAACACTTGATTCCAGCTGCTTTCCCCCCATTCTAAACAATAACTTCACACTGAGACTGCTTCCCACTCACACCATAAACCTAACTCTTACTATGTTTACTTTTCAAAACCTCCTTTTACAACCCTGCCAAATCTCTCTTTACCAATCCTCCTCAAACTTCTCAGATTCGCCACACAAACCAAATCATCTGTAATAATAGGTAGGGCACCCCCACTTCATCTCATCATCTAAGCACCATATTTCCTGCCATCCCCACGTCAAATTCTTTCATAACCCCATCCATATACAGGATATTGAATAACAAGGAGACATAACACAACACCCTCCTCACTCCGCTATTAAACACTAAACCAATCACTTTGTGATACCATTTTCATTACACCACACCTCACTATCGATCATACATACATACTTTATTGCCATTCAGAAGCCTAATCACCAAACCCTATATATCCACTAACACCTGCCAATAGACCTCGCCTATTAACCCTATCATACCCCTGTTGCAAATCCATGAAACCTTAAATAACAATTTATTCTTCCTCTCCTAATTTTTTTTCTATCATTTGCTTCAATGTACAAGTATTTGATCCACACATCCGTCTACCACTTCTAAACGCCACCTTGTTCTTCAACCAATCAGTCCTTCAAGTCACTCTGCGCACTCTTTCGACCAAAAACACCAGCGATATATCTTCCCTACAACACTCAATAAACTAAATTTACCCATAATTTCTACAGTTCCCTTTATCTCCCTTACCCTTATATGAAAGGTACTATAACTGCTCTCCCCAATCCCTTCGAAACATGACCTCCATAACGCTTTTTTTAACAACTTCAAGATCCAATTTCAATCACCAGTCTTGCCTCCGTTCTGATCATTTCACCAGTAACTTTATCTATACCTGCAAATTTACCATATCTTCAACTTTCTTACTTCTACCCATTTCCTTCCTCTCCTCCTAATAACCTCATCCCCAAAATACCTATCGCACCTTCATTACTGCTAATGCTAAACCAAACACGATTTCATTATCACCTTCATCATTACTGCCAATTTTATCCAGATTTTCAAAGTGTTCTTTCCACACTCCACTCACATCCATTTAATCTCAGTTACAAAAAAACACCATCCCTATTCATTATTCTAAGCAGTTTCCCTTATTCTAATTCTTAACCTTTCGCACTTATCCTTCCAGAAAGAGCTTCCTATTCCCTTTGTATGTCCCCCTCAGTTTATCCTTCCTTCCAAACTGTTCATTTACCTCTTACTTTTCTCTTACGTATGCATCTTTTAGCATTACCTTTTTTCCTCTTTAGATACAAGCAGTCTTTCTTTTGCAAACTTCATCATTACGCTTTTAGTACATTCAAACCACGCTTCTTTTTACTTTTTAACCGTTGCATCACCTCTTCATTCCACCACTCACTTTTATCATCTACTTACTTCTTTTGCACTGCTATCATTTCCTTCCAGATTTATTCAGTTTCAAACTGTTCACATTCAAACTTGATTTACTTGCGAGCGTTGCTTAAATACATGTCCTTATTACCTTGTTCACTAAACTTCTCACTCTTAATTTTACCCACTTTCCTCCCCGATCACCTTCCTCTCCATCCAAGTCCCCACTAACTTAATTTTGCATAGAACAAACATAAATGTATTCTGATAATCCATTCCTAAATCCTCACTGATTATAACATCAGGAACATACTTCAACATCTCCTTCTGCACCAACACACAAAATCAATGATACTTTTCACTTCGATACTACGATGATCTCGTGCCTAACACCAACTCTAGTATACTTTAGGATACTCTTGTGTTTAAAGACAAGCTATTACTTACACACATACCTCTCCCCTCACAGAAATCAATCACCTTTCTTACCATCTCATTTTCTCCTGACCCCCAAAACCACCTGCTATTACCATCCTTTTTTTGATCATATAATATATATATATATATATAATATATAATATATATAGTATAAATATATATTAATATATATATATATATATATTATATATATATATAATATATATATAATATATATATATTATTATATATACCCTGTATATATAAAATCCGTATTAATAGTCAATTTTTAGGCCTAGAAGGGGTATTGGTAATTTTAAAACACCTTTAATATACATAAAAAGAGGCTAATTTAATAAAAAACAAAACAAAACATTTTGCTTTTAAAAAAAAACCGTTTTTTTTTTGCCAAAAAAAAAAACCAAATTAAAAAAAACCGTTTTTTTTCACAACCCTATATATATATATACTATATATATATATTATTATATATATATATATATATATATATATATATATATGTCTATAATATATATACCCAGTATATCTTTCTCTAATAATATATTAAAATTTTGTAGCATTTATATATTTATTTTTATTCTATTAGATGTAAAAAATTTCATTTGGCAACATCATTTTATTTTCTTTTTATTTATTTACGTAGTCTGTCTATATTATCGATTAGTTGATAATCATAAAAAAATATTAATTATCAAAAAATATTAATGAAATGGATATCAATAATCAGAAAAATACATAGATAGCATTATCCCTATGAAAATGCCAAAATTAGCCGCTTAAAATTTTGGGAGCATAATTTTTTACATTTATCTTTAAAATCTATGCATAAAATCTGCAAAAACAACTTCAAATAATTTTTTTATACCATTTTTGTATATTAAATGTTCATAGTTTTAATACAATATTGACATGATTCAGAGTCTCAAATTTTTCACAATTACCAAAAAAAATTTTAAATAATTTGTAGATTCCATTTTTTTACATTAAATGTTTGTAGTTTTAATACAGTCTTTGTCTACTTTGGACTAGTGATTTATCCACAATTACCAAAAAACAAATAAATGGAAAGAATTTACCCACCACGATAATAAATAAAAAAAAAATAACCCAAGAATTACTACACTAAAAAACGCCATTAACGTAGCTACAAGTGGTAAAACTTTCATTAGGATCCAGTGACTGGCACAGCAAACACCAGCAAGAACTTACTTACTTGATTTACTTGATTATGTTTTTGTTGCAGCCACCAATAAGGGTAATTTTGCAACTGTTCTTAAAACTTCATCAAATCAGACAATTCATAAAAAGGTTCATAAAATCTTCAGCTTCCAAGGTAATTGAGATTCATTTTCATAATCAAATCAAATTTAGAAAATTTATATCTCTCACAAATTTTATGGGTATTTGCCAGAAAAAGAAAAGAAGGAATTTTAAATATATCAAAATTGATAGAAAGAGAATTACAAGTATGTATCAAATGTAGTCTATGAACCTGAAAAGTTGGGCACTCAATGAAAAGATGTATAAAAGTAAATCTCACATTACAGTGTACACAACTAGACGGAGGTCTATTCTCAAAAAAAAAATGTGCATGAGTCAACTTTGTAGTGCCCATCCTCAATCTAGAGAAAAAAATTGATTTTTCCTTCCAATGTTGTAAGTATATGACCAATCTTGAATCAATGGCTTGACTTTAGTAAGTATACTGCTTTCTCTATTCCACAGGGACTGCCACAAAGATAAACATGATTTATACACCAATAATCTAAATTCAGTCACAGAATATCCAATGTTAATTTTCCTTCCAATCAAATTTGCCTCATTTGCAGCTTCATCTATCAAGTCATGCTCTTCTATACCTACATGACCTGGAATCCAGAAAACTTGAAAACATACACCATCCCCAAAACTACCCAGAAGAGCAAGTATTCTGTGTAACATAAAACCATAAACTTTAAAATTAATCTTGATATTGAATTGGTGTGGGTAGATATCCTTATGCACAATAAATCCTATAGGATAGGGGCATTTTATAGACCTCCTGGCCAGTGGCCGGAGTCAAGAATTAAATGCAGAAATTGAGACAGCATGCCACAGTAAAGAAAAAGGTATAGTCATAATTGGGTGATTTAATTTTCCTGCGCATTCATTGGATTCCTTGTCTAATATGGACCATAGTAGTTCGGTATAGGGATGGGCCGGATAGGTGAATTAGCCGGATAGGCGGATACCGGATATCCGGCTGGAAGTGAAAACCGGATACCGGATATCCGCGTCGGATATCCGCAGTCTGTTATTTATATAATACGCGGTATATGGAAAGTATAGCACAGGACTCCACATATTTTTCTGAAAAAAATTCTAAGTCCAACATCAATATATCCGATAATGTATTATATAGGTTCTATACTAGTTGACTATTATATTACGATTTTATTATATTATATATTATTAATTATATTATATTATTATAAATTATTATTATTATATATATTATATTATAATTAATATTATATATACATATCGATTTATTGATTTTGGACTTTAGAATTTTTTTCAGAAAATATGTGGAGTCCTGTGCTATACCTTTACCCAGTATATATATATATATATATATAAAGGATATATATATATAGAATACTCATTTTTAAATATTATTACTAAAAAGCTATTTGCTTTTATTATAAACGTCTATATAAATTATATATATATAACATATACTAAATACTGGAATATATCTCTCATTCGGTCAATATAGTCAAGTTACTCACATAATTAGTAAGTTCCATAATATATATATTATTCTATAATATAAGGTTATTATATTCTTCGAAACATGTACCTCCTTTTTATATAATAGTATAAAACATTCTTGTAGATTACAATCAAATACCTGTTTATCTTTACTAAATTATTATTTCTATATCTAGTATACTTATATTAAACTTTTCCTCAAGTACCTGTACATACCAGATGAAGGGTGTGACTAACTTGGCCTTATATGTATATTATCCATATCTCTTTACGACCTTTCTGAATATGAGCATAACATAGTGACTCGTATCTCGTCATTCTTAGGTACCCACAAGGAGTAATAGGTGAGCTTTAATATAAATAAGCAAATAATACCTGACTGGTGCAGCGTACTCTCAGGCTCAGGTCAAAGAGAGGACTAGTCAGCGTATAAATATATTAGTATAAGGCTAAAGTGTGAATCGATAAAAGTGTATATTTATTATTTAACATACAAATTATCTAATAAATTCTATATGTGTAATGTACTTATAATTTTTACATGCCATTATACAAGTAACTAATTTAGTCTTGAACCTATATCAATCTTTCCCTTATATAAACATACTGATAAGGTCAATACAATAAAGCATTTATAATAAATAATATGTTGTAGGAGGGGAGTACCGGGATAGTTACTCTCACTTAAAATATTTTCATCAAATTTATATAAAATTGGAATTCTAAATTATGTTGCCTTAGATTTAGTTTTATTAATATTAATATAAAAATATGACTAAATAAATAATAAATACCTCTTCAAAGGTATATTCTTTATAATATATTTCACTGTATTATATTATAATATACTGCCATATTACCTATCTATATCTTATTTAGCTATATTAGTATTTATTGACTGCGTTAAGTTCATTTTCTATTTTCCTATTAAATTTTTCTAAATTACATATCTTCATTACCTATTATGCAGGTTTGAATGATTTTTTAAGTCTCACGAGATTCTATGCTGTGACTCTCAGTTCTCTTAGGATTTTTCTCTTTCTTATATCTCCATCCCCGTACGGTTATTCCAGAACCTGTGTTAGTATTTACATATCATTGTTGTCCCGCACGGACAACCTATTAGAGGGTTTGTAATTCCCGATTTTAATACTAAATTCATTTAAAAGGCCAGGATGGGAATAGCGTTTTCCATAAGATTTTGTGAGATACTGAACAGACACTGGTAATTTACGTAAATAACAACAGAGCACCAAAATCTCCGCACCAACTCGATTCGAATGGGATGAAGTATACTTACAATTTATGGTCTTCTCTCTGTGAAAGTGCAGCGCGAGTAAATACTCCATAAGCGTATGACTTTCCTCCTACTTTTCTCCGACATTTTTGAATTTATTGGTTCTTCCCGTGTCCATGCGACTGTTACCGCATGAATCTGCGTCTACACGTGTTAACCAGACAAAATTAGTTTTTATGTACTGTGAAGTTAATTAAGTGCCTTGAAATTTTAAAATATACGAATATAGAGAGTACCCCATGCTTGGCTGATGAATAAATTATCACAGAGATTAAATTAAAATAACACGGTGATAGTGATTGCACTATTTCATTAACAAAGTTTATTGCTTATCAAATCTTCTTTTTTCGTACAACAATGCAAGAAGGAATGTTCAGCCGTGGGTTCCTTCTAACTAATGTATGTTAACATACAATTAGTATTCTACATAATAATGTTGTTCTGAGATGACGACCGGGGTTCATCCACGTGAATACAATGCTTCAGCTCCTCTTAGGTTGCCAGTCCGTTCAATTGACATTGCATATGAATCCATATGTGACGCCGAGTGTGTTGAATTTCCTCTCAACTACATCTCGTTAGGTAATATTATGCTCGAATCGGCGGAATATTCATCGTTGCGGTTACTGGGTTCCCTGGGTCATTTTACAATGGCAGTCCCCAAAGTACAACGGATGTTGTAATTCGATGATTAGGTATCAACCTCCTCACTCGAAGAAAGATAGCCTCCAACCTAAACGTAAGCTCTTAAGGATACGTTGTGTAACGCAGCAAGGACGCGAAAGTGGCACACCAACATGGACCAAGAGGTCATTCTGGATAGCAAATCTTCTCCAGAGAAAATGAGTTTCAGTCTCGAATGACCGTTCCGGTCCTGTCTACTATATTATGCTAAGCATTATGTGTGAGCTGGCGCGCCAAATGCATGTTCCAGTTACATATAATATTCTTCCTGTTTCAGTGTCCATCATTATTAAGATTTCTATAGTCACCTCAGGTACTGATGTGCTCAACAAGTGAGCTCTGTCTTGCAGGAAATGGACTGGTGAACGCCGCTCGCTCACTGGTCAAATTTTCGCCTCCGAAGAACTGAAGGCCCTGATAATCTTACTAATTGCAGTATATAACCTAGCAACCAAACGTTGAAACTGAGTTGAATGAGACCCTCGATGCATCTATTTATAGTGATATGTTTGACGGGTGTGATCCTGCACCCTATGTTGAAGTTCCACGCTGTTATCATTACCGTTATTAGTATTTGTACTAGCAGGTAGTATTTCAAGTGCGCGGTCCAATAAGGTATATTTTCTCAATTAAGTCCGTATACATCGCATTAGAAGGCACTCACATGACAAGCTAGGAATCCAGCGCCATTTTTGGCGTCGTACCGACGATGCTTAACCATGCATCAATGCTATGGCCAATATATAGTGATACATGTTGTATGCAACAACGAAATCCGCCGTCGTCATGGTTTCCTTGATATTCCCAAGAACCTGAAACCTGCCTCTCTATATGATGGAAGAATTGAGATTTCAATGGTTGTTAAGCAGAACGTCCAGTTTCAATGTCGAATGTACGGACACGACCCCCCCCCCCTCCCGTATGTGATGAGGGGTTTGAACTATCGACCCTGTACTTGAAATACCGATCTTTTAAACTCTATAAGGAGTTGCATGATGCGGCTCGGCGGGTGCAGATACTCTGAGATGTGGAAATGATTTGTTCCATATTGCCGTGCTTGCAGCTCTGTCCGACAGCCATTCTGTTTGCGTAATGTTACACCTAACCAAACAGGTCACGCTTTTCGGTCCTGCATATACTGTCACGCTGCTATGTTCCCAAATGTTTGAACTCTGACAAAACAAACCACTCTGAAGTTATACGATGCTTCACGCACACTTTATACGCTGAACTTCATAGGTTCGGACAACTAACCTCCAATGCATACGCTGTTGCGTAGTACACATTCCCACCATGCCTCGTATTCTACTTAAGTGCCCTACATTTTAAGTTACCATATCAATTAATCTAAAAGGTATGCCTTATTAAGGTAAGTATTTAATTTTAATGACCATATTGTAGCTGAGACTATCCCGATCTTCTTATTTTTCTATAAAATACTTATGGTACCTGGAAACGATTCCATCCTTTGTTAATTAGTTCATTCATTTTGATAAACCATGCACTTTACATTGTTCATATTGTGGAACATCGATGTGCGTCTCTTATGTGTAATGTACAATGACTCTAGTTTGCGGTGCACTCTTGCACGTCTAGTGTTATTGATGACGATTACATGCGTCGCGAAACTCGAAACAACTCCGTATTCATTTAAATTAAGTTCTAAGGCTGAGTAGTGAGCGAGTTTGGTGTGAAAAAGGCAAAAATAATTGGATGGACTCGAGAATGCTCTGTTATTTTTATTGCTTTCATCATTATTTAAACCTGTAACAACATTCACGCTTTCTCCTCTCTACCCTCTCCACCACACCCTCATTATTCCATATTTTAGTGTTGTCAATTTCCACAAGTCTCCCATATATAATATTAAGATCATTATACTCCTATCCACAGTTCGACATTCAGTGTCTAGCACCCATGCCTTTTGTGCGCCCCACTTTACCTAGGTTTATTGCGTGAGATAATCATTACGTCTTTACCTTGAAAATGGCCTAGTGCGCAGAACCAACCGTAATATATTGCCAGTCCCCTTAATGAATAAAGATATTCGAACTATTATAGCTATTTCTCCAAATAAGCACATTTTACATGCTTAAACATCGTACCGCGTTGTTTACACCGCCGTAAAACATCAACTCTTGCAGACGTACCACATACGCTAATCATACATCTGCTTATAGTACTCTAATAAAAGTATATAGTATATATTATTTATATCTTTTAATATTACATATGTATTACCTTATATATAAATAATTACTATAATATAAATATATAAAATACCACTATATTATATAATATATATATCAGAGGTGCGGACGTATCCGCAAAATTTACAGGTCCTGCAATTACCGCAATTGCTCGGATTATATACCCAATAAGATCGGGAATAATACTGCGATTGCCGATATATTTGAAAAAATGTGCGGAATTGCATTTAGCTCGGAATTGCCTATATCATCTCCGCTCAATTAATCCGCAATCTGCCACCACCTCTAGAGCGACTACCATAAAATAAAACTTGGATGTGTAATTCAGTGGAAATGCAAAAAATATATACCTCCAAACAAATTTAAAGTTCGCCATCTTTGTACTCTCGCAGCCAACACCGAAAAATCGCCTATTTTTTGCATTCGATATTTTATTACAAGTTTTTGTAAATAAGTAATCAGCGTCAACAAACACTTATCAAGTCTCTTAAATGCATGAATTAACAAGTTGGTTGAAGACAACTGGACATAGTATATTCTTTTGACTCCTAGAAAAACTTCGTCTTAAGTCTTAATATATAATGAATATAACTTTTATGATATACGGGTGGTCGCCACTCTCAAATTTACAGAATAAAATGTATGAACAGGTAAACATAAATGATAGTGAATACACAATGTGAAAAGATAACATATTTGGTACCAACATCGTAAGAGTACTTAAACACAGTATAACTATATTACTACCTACCTAATCATATATTATAAGGTATACTTATTTAAATATACATCTTTATACTTGAAATTATACTAATATAATCTCCTATATATATAAAAAATTATATCATTATATATCCTTAATATATATTATATATAATATAGTTCTATATAATATACTATATTCTATATTATAATATATATTATATATATACCTACTATATATTATATATATTATAATAAATTATTCAATATATATTTATAATATTTAGCTATAATACCTATCACTATATAAATATACAACAACTAGCATACTATATAATATTTATACTTACATTCTGATATCTAATAATTTTAGTTATAATAGTAAATTCTCAAATATTACTCTCTATCTATCCTATCCGATACTCATGATATATCACTCTAATATTCACTCATTATATATCTTTTCAGGAAATCTATTTTGAATCATTTTCTCCCAACGGAAGAACCTAAACTAAGCAATTAACTATCCGCGTTCATCTCAGGACCGGATTACACAATGAGTATCCGGTCCGGATTTATTCCGCGATAGTATCAATAAAACTTTGGCCGGATTTAGGCCGGGAGTAGCCGGATAGTTGCCTGGATATCTGGAGAACCAAGGCTCCCTCACGTTACGTTCTCTATAAGACGTGTAGTTTATTAACTAGACGTAATACTTCATTTGAGCCAGATGCGCTGCTCTCTATAACCCACATAGACACATAGATGTCACTTATTAATATTAATATTAAGAGTCTAACACTGAAAGTATGGTGGATGAGGTTAGAGTTGAGGCGAGAATTTTAGGGCTTAGTGGACCATAAGCCTATATTAAGAACATTAACTCCTAATGTGATATTCTGGCACTCTCTGCATCCCTCCCCAGACTGGCAAGACAGTCGAACGGCCGTACTTCAGTATTAGAGACAGATCTTAATATAGGACAGAGATGATCTAGATTCCGAAATGGTAGAGTATTTACACTATTTTTCGCAGACGTAGTGCTCTCAGTATCAAAACTGCACTTATGTGGATAAATGAGTTAAAACCCAAAATTGTCTGTTTTAATTCATTTGTGAGGATCATTCTTACCAAATCTTAATGTAATTCATTCATTCAGTCTACGTAGGTTTATACAGACTTAATATCCCATAACCTCTCAGTGACTGTGGTGCGAACGAGATATTATCCCCTCCTGCACTTGCGCTTGGGCAAATATAGAGGGATAATGAAGTACGAACATAATTTTTTAACTGTACTAAAACGCCCCTATGATTATCCATGCTCTCTCTGCAAACATATTTCCAAGCCTCGGTAGCTAATCACAGGGTGAAGGATGAATTTAAGATACAAAACCTCATAGCGTATAACACAATTTAGAAAAATGAACCTTTAATCTCAGTTCTATTAATGAAATACGGCATAAGAGAGAGGCAAGAAATTAATTTTAGCCATATGGACCTCCGTGCAAGAAGTTTTTTAGCGCTTTATTTAAATTTAAAAGTAAGAATAGGACAATTGTCCAATTTAAAATTAAATGAAAAGTTAGTTGAGTTCAGATTAAGAAGTGGATTCATACTACATTTTCATTGCCTTATTTGCTTCAGTTGTTTCACTTGAGGGGGGTGGGGGCAGGGTGGGCTCCGACAATTAGATAATAGTTGAGGCAGACTATATAGTTTTTCTCATGTTATGCATCTAGGTTCTTTTATAAACAAATAGACTTACAGTGAATTTGAATCCTCTGACTATAAAATGGACTATTAGACGTTTACTACGGAGCCAAATTGATCCAAATAAATCTCTCCTTCTCTCTGGCTATATATGGTAAAAAGAATTCTGAAGCGAGGGTAGTACCAGCATTGCAAAAAGACTATTTGACTGTATTTGATTTTTTAAGCGATCTATTAACATTGCGTTGATGCCACAAGATCACAAGCGGGGCTCTAAGCTTGCATACAGCCATGAGTGTTCACGCGTCTGACCTTGGCTCTCGACCACTCTTCCCTATAGGATGAGAGTCGTCTAAATCTCGGAGTGCCACTAACTATAATAATACATTAAATTAATTAATTAGCATTTTTATAATTAATAAAAGCAATAAAAAAATTTACCTTCGTCCCGATTTAAACTCACGCCCACGTCTATTTGATATAGTTCATCTATCCCAAGTTTTATTCTAGCAAGGTCATCTTTTTAATTCTAAGTTATAGCACTTTAAAGTCCTTAAAATAATAGTATTTAAAACTAATAGAGATCATCGTGCTCTTGTATCAATAAAAATGCTCTCATTAGAAATGAGAACATTATTAAAAAATCGCCTGAGTTTATTTTAGAACTTCGTTATAGACACATGAATATAATATGTGGATGGATTTTACCAATTAGTGTTATCAGTGCTATAACTATCGAGTATAGTTAGACTTAAAGCTGTCGGCTAAATGATAAATATTTGATCCATAGCAGTATTTTAGTGTGGACACAAAGAACTAGTGTGTGCCTCAATTGTCGATATACACCCCGCCTCGCTTAATAAATTGATGTGATGAGAATCTGTGCCATCGGACCACCATTGTTTTTCGAATTTTACGTCATATATACCAATCATTTATATCATTATAGTATTAATTAATATAAAAGATAACAAAAGTTACTGTATTTTAAGTTGATAAATATCATAATAAAATACTGTCAAGATTTTATAAAAAAAACGAATTTCAAAATAAGTCAAATTTTTTATGAGTTTGGATTTCGTGGATCGGTGCCAAAATTATTGTATTCTTATTTTTTATTTATACATTAATTAAAATTTAATTTACTTATTACGACTTTTTGAGAATATGAAAACATTATTCAATTAGTATTAAAGATAAACAAAATGTGATAAAATATAAAAATTTGAATTTAATAAGTAAAAGCACCGAATTTAAACTTTGGCCATTTTTCACCCCTTCTCAAATTTTTAGCGGGCCGTGAATCGGACCAAGTTAGCCCCACTTGGATCTACGGATACGAGCCAATAGGCACGTGGTGCTCAAAAATTACTTGCAGTTTTTTTTTTGGTAAAGCGTTTAACAATACTGGCGAGTGCTCTATTAACAACTGACAAAAGTTAATATAAATTTCCATCACACAATTATCATATTTCACATAATATATAACGAGTTAAAAAAGAAATACTCACATTATATTCAAAAGTGAAATTTTCTATTTGTACTAACAATAATGTTAATTGGCTTGTAGGGCATTTTTGTACACCCTAGTTATATTATATCAATATATAAGTTTCTGTAACGATTTTCAAAAATCTTTCATTATTAATTAAAGGTATAATATATACAATACACACATCAATGTGTTATAGTTACATTACTACCAGCGAGATGGTCTTATTAACACATCGATGTCCATACAGCTCTCAGAAAAGATATTTTTTTTTATGTATTAAAAGATAGTTTAGCCGGAGCACCGGCGGAGAACACCCAGTCTAAAGAGAGAGACAAAGACACTAGACACAGCCTCCTGCCCTGGTGATCATCTCAACCACCACAAACTACAATCGATTAAGGCATGAAGAATGGTGTGGGGAATAGAAATGGGAGTGTGTCGAGTAAGTGAGAAATGGAGACACCTCAAGGCTCTATCATGGTGGATAGGAATAGTGAGAAAGAGTCAGGAGTGAGGAGATGAATCACGCAATTGTATTATATGCGACAATTGCTTAGCACTCATATGATATATTATATATGATATAAATAAGAACAGCAGACACGGATGTATAATTCAAGGTAGTTCAATAAAAGCCTTAGTAGCAAGGTAGACCAAAATGATGATTCTAACGACAGGACTTATTATCGAAGTGGTTAGAAAATAGAGAAATTAATAGTTAACTTAGATTCAGTCTAAATTATACTATGCATACAACTTCAGTGTAGGGTGGCGCAGAGTAAGAATGGCAAATATGAATTTATAAATATGAACCAACTTCAATAATACTTTGGAAGAAACTAAAAGGGAAATATAATAAATAGCAAAATCGCGTAGATATGTAAGCTCAAGTTATCAGTAACTGTGATAAAGACTATGAAAATAAATTCTTATGATGTTGTATTATAAGGCTTTAGTATAAATATTGATAATTGCTATATTCAATTCAGGAATTATATCGAAGAGGTATCACGAATTAAATAAGATGCATGCAGGCACTATGATATCGCAGTGATTGTATACTAAGTAGCAAATTAAGAGAATAAAAGATTATGTTATAAAGAGCCTCGAGTGATAATGAAAGTGTAGCAGTGACGCTGCGCAGCGCTTATTATACGACCACATGATTTATATTCAAGTAAGTACTTTTGTGATATCTATATCTATATAGTATTAGGCCCTTAATCTTTTAATAGAGATAAATGACTATTCGATATGCTATAGAAGAGTATTAGATGCAATTAGTAGAAGACATACTAAGTGAGGTAATGATTTACTGGCGTATTGTAGTAGTATAGGTAATAGTAGTCATAAGTGTAGAAGTGAGTACTTGAGTTATAATGAGGTAAATGGATATATCTTATGATTAGGCTCATTGTATTGTGATTGTATCTTCTCTAAAGCATTTGTTTATAACTTTGTTGCAGCTATTCAGTGTATTTTATTCCATCTTTAGGGTTTCCATCTTTTACTAAAGTTTCCTAACTGATATCCTCATATTAATATTATAATTATTATGACTCTCTCATAGTGAACCCAATTTTGATACCAGATATTGAGTGCCATTTAATATGAATGTAAAGATTAGAATTTAATAATACGTTTCTGAAACAAAATTCTGGACTTTGGAGTGTGCAGGATGAGTGATGGTGTGGAGTGGAGTGGAGTGATATGATGAGATAAGGCAAGGTCTCGTCTGTCTCATTTTATAGGAAGGGGTGATTCGAGATGCCTTGACTCTCATATATTAAAATAAAATAAAGATGATCAGATAAAGATACAAAGAAAAAATAAATATTGTCGCTAATAATATTGTAGAATATGCCACATCAGGTATAGTACTACAAGTGTATAATTATATAATGCTTAATATCTAGAGATAGATTATTCTAATTGTTTTAAATGAAATGTAGATACTAAGTTTACATGTGTTTAAAATTAATTCAACTTTGAAATAAAAATGTGATGAGTGAATATAATATAAATTATATTATTCAAGTGGATAGATTAGGGATACTAATTAGGATATATAGCAGATACGTGTAAATAGACTACTATGCGAAGCTCCGTAATGACTTAGTCACACTCTCCAGGTCTCGAACCTCCCACTCACCAAACGGTGCTCATCTAAGATCCACAGAAGTGCAACACTCTAGGAATGTCAACTATTTGTTTATAACGTACAAATCCTACCATATATATGGTGACTTATGGTCAAAAACTAATTAGATATATATATAAATATATGATTGCCACATAAACGATCCTATAGTCATTCATAAAAAAAAATCTTATAATTATAAATATGATCTACCTATGCTGATCTTTACTAACAATAACATGCGTATAACTAACAATATGACCACGACAAATAATCGGCTCAGTATCTATAAATATAATATGATATAAATAAAAGTACAATCTGACGACACAAAATAATTACCCATTTATCGCAGAGAGAAATTATAAAACTGAGCAGATCTTATAAATCCTAGGGTTCTTTTAAATATAGATATTTTCATCGAGTACTCAATCAATACTTACTTACGCGCCCCAGCATCATGTAATATAGATACATCTCAGAATATATAATAACTATATCTCTGCCTCAATATATCTGATATTGATGCCTGTACTATTATGTGATATGTAATATGTGCTAGAGATGAGAGCATAGCTTATATTCTAAGGTGATTTTCCTAATATTTGGGATCTTTCTTGAAGGATTATTTTGTTTATACTACTATGAAAACTCTAAGAAACTTCTACATGGATTCTAACCAGATGTACATTAACAATAATATTATTGATATTGAATATTTAGACTTGTATCATGTCCCTTCTGAGTAAAAATCATCATTCTATCTATCATAAGAATATATACTATATCCTGAATCTACGTACTTCAGCATCAATGACTTCTAGGGCTCTTGTCACACTCAAAAGACCTTGCAAATAATAGTATTCAGTCCTGGTGCTCTACTCCTTAACTTAAAGATGTAGTTTCTTAGCACTACTTCATATTCTTATATAGTCTAATATGAAATCATAATAAATGTATTCTTTCTTTAAATTAAGTATAGGAAACGCTGTAAGCATTGCATAAAAACTATGCTAGAACAACAAATAGTGCTATATATTATATCTTCATATAATAGTATTGTCACCTTAGCGATATATGATGACTATATAATATATAAGTCATAGTGTTCTCACTATCTATCACTACCTATGCTAGTGCTACTGTATTATAAACAAATCAATATGACGATTTATTATGAAACCGATGGATAATCTAATTTGAGCATATAAAGTATATTGTCCGTAGACATGCTCAAACAATTATAGAAGATATAGCTACTTTACATTAAATTCATTATGATGCAATGTTACTGTCATATGGCAATGAATTATAATAAAAGATTTATGATCTTAAAAATAAATATTTTGATTACTTTTGGCATCTACCAGACTGCTACAGCACACTCACCTTAAAAATAAGTATATTACTATTATCTAACTAGATACTATAATCTTGATATGGTGAGTGCGAGTTGCGACTTGAGTTCCGTAGCGAGGCCATTAAGAATTAACTAGTAGTAAGATTAAGATTAAAAAGGAAGAAATCTAAGCCTTCATTTATTTAAAGCTAATATATTTATGATATATTTATGATTAAATATTCATCTTATCGCCCTGTTTGCGACGGTTTAGTACTTGGCTCGGCATTCCATAGATAAGGATATAGTTTATATCATAAATATGAGGATGTAGTAACATAGTATATTATATAAATCACTTATATAATATATGCTTTATTACCTTCACAATTTCCTATATAACTAGAATAGTTATTATAAAGATACCTTAACTATTTAGTTATATTATATCATCTAGACTATAAAATTATACTTTAATATATATATAAATACATATATATATAAGTTATATATAAATTAAAAGGATAGTATATATATATCTATTAAAATCATATTTTAATATATATAATTGAGAAGGTAATACATAATATATGAGGTACCACCAAGCAGTCCTATCTCTTTCAACTAGATTTCTACCGTCTCTCTTTTTAACAATGTATATATATTTAGTCAAATTATCGTGGTAAGCGTGATATTAGTATAGATATATAACTCACACTGTTATTCATTATAATTCTGCATCCACTACTTTATTATCATTAATACAATACTTGATATACCTCACATCTCCATCTATAATCCACTATATGCCAATAACTATTGTTCAATTATCTAAGCCTTTATTAATTGGGATGATACTTTATCATCAAAAAAGCTCATGTCAAGCATTTTATAAGTACCTTTTGATTTTATAAATTATCCATTTTCATACATTATGAGGATCTCCTCGGGTATCTATATTATGAGTTAAGTCCAGTAATTGTATTTACAATCATAATAAATTCTATTAAAAGTGGGTTATTGTCATGACTAATGTAACTACTAATCCTTATATACATTCTGAAACCTAATGTACTCGCTAGTATGAAGTCTATTTATCAAAATATAATCTACCTTAGTTATACTATCTAAATATTATCATCTATATAGGCTATTTCATAAACAATTGCAAAAATCTATTTTCAAATTAAACTGAATAGTGAAAAGTACGATTATTTTAGTACTTATAACTGGTACTACTATATAATTTCTCATATATATATTCCTTTTACTTTAACTACATATTATATATAATATAGACTCACAATTACATTAATGCTGATTTCTCATATCTTAAATACTGGTTAACTATCACCAAATATGTTGATAGATCTAGCTTAAAAATCTCATATATACAGATTAGTGAGCACTTTGCCAAATTTGTATTACTTAATAAACTACCCTCTTTTATTATCACATGAAATTATACTACCAATAATTATATATATTACCATCGTAGTGGACCTAGTGACAGCTGTTATATTCTTGCGAATCAATATGGATCTAATAAACGTTAATATCTTTACATCAAATTCAAATTCTGTAAGTCTAATTTGTAACATGCATACAAGAACTATTAGTCTCTGAAACTATTATCTAATCTTTCTTCTGTAAACACTGAAGCAAAATAAGCAATTTGAAAATGTTGACCAAACTCTTTATCACTAAATATTCATCAATTTTAATTGGACCAATTGCCTATTCTTACTTTTTAAATTTATAAAAGCTAAAAACTTCTTCAGGTCTTATTACTATTCCTTGCTAAAATTAATTTCTGCCTCTCTCTTTGCCTTTTACTTATTGATGGTTAAGTTCATTTCTATTTTTCCTATAATTTTCTAAATCATCTTCCCTATTACTACTTGAAATAATACATCTGCGCTTTTCATTAATTTTCTCCTTAATCTCTCTATTCCACCAAACAGGTTTTTCTCTTTCGCCACCCTAAAGTTTTTTTGTTGAGTGATACCAGTGAGTGAGGGTTTGTTAATTTTTGCTCTCCAATTTTCATTAATATAATTTGTGTAATTGAAATTGAATTTAGTTAAAAAAAAATTAGTGTTGTGTATCTAAATACACTACTGTTGTGTATACTTACCATTTTAATAACAATGTTATATAATTTTTGTGATAATTTAAATTTGATAGGCTAACCCTAGGCTAACATAGGTAAGAGTTTTACTGTTTTCTGGGTCTGGGGTTTATTTGGATTCTTAATAGACTTTCTGTATTTTAAATACATTCTTAATTGTTACTGTACTTTAATTTAGTGATAATTAAAATTATATTTTCGTCACAGACTACAGTTAAGCCTACCTTATTACTTTTTATAATATCCCTGGCCTAGGCTAAGCTAAATAAATTGTTTAAATTTTTAACCTATTTAAAGAGTAGTTTATTTCTTTTTAGGCTTTAGTGATATTTAAACTGTAGTTTGGTAAAATAATAGGTATGGGTTAGTTAAGCTAAATTAATAATTTAAAGTATGTATGCTTCTGTGTGATATCTTATGGGGACTGTAAGAGGTGAATATTGTGACATTCGGAGGAATGAAAGATATTTTGAATGCCAGAAATTTGTGTTGTTAAGGAAGGAGGATTGCAAGACTTGAGTGAAAATGTGAATGGATTGAAAGAAGAAATATTTGATTTGAGAAAGGAGGGAAGTGTTAGGAAAAAAGTTAGTAGCGGATGTCGAGGGGGGGCGGGGGGGCAAAAGGGAATTCCGGAGCGCCAGGATATAGGGTAGACAGGGAATAGTGTGATTCACCTATGCTAGGCAAGATGAGAGGGAAAAGGATAAAGTAGGGTCATATAATAGGTCTGCCAGTATGAATTAGAGTTGTAGAAACTAGAAATATTGATTTAAAGATGAGGATCTTGGAAGGTCAGTCAGCCTTTGACCTTGCAGTAACAGGTTCGACTGTCTTCCAGATGGGGAGGGATCACAGAGTGCCAATGGTAATGTTGAGTTTTCTGATAGAAAGACGCATAAAAATTGCTAATTGGAGACTACTGATATGATACGATAAACCTAGGATAGGACTTTCAAACTAAGAATAAAAAGAAACGATGAGAGTATGTTATCCAGGTGTCAAACCAGTGATATCGTGGATAGGAAAGATGATAGATAGAGATATTGATTCTACAAATGTTGATTCAGATGTGATTGTGCATGTGGTACAAATGATATAGGGCATAGAAGGTCAGCAAGAATTAATTAGCAGATTATAGGATTGATTCAGAAGATGAAAAGCTAGTGGAAGGTGCATGATTTCTGGATTTTACCTAGGTTAGGTGCAGGTCAGGAATGGGAAGTAGGGCTTTAGGTTTGTAAAATGAAAGGGTTAGGAAATTATGTTTTTCAGAAAATATTAGGTTTTTGGATTTTTGTGGAGAGAATTTCTGATAAAGATCTCTTTTGCAGCAGATCGAGTTCACTTGAGTCGTAAAGGTGTGAGCTTTTCAGTGGAGGTTTGCAGACTTGTTTAGCAAAAAACTAGGTAAAGATTGGGGGTGCGTGGCTAAATCTGCTGATGACAGAATAATAGGCATATGGTAAACTGTAATAGTGGTAGATAAATAAAATAATGTTGTTACAGGTTTAAATAATGATGATAGCTATATAAAATAATAACAGCATTTCGAGTATCAAATGTTTTTACACAAATGCTTATCCCTAGAAATAAAAAAAGATGAGCTGATAGTTATACCATAAATGAGAATCCAGACATTATTTGCATAACTGAGGCCATGGGTTAATGAGAATTATATGGGAGACTCCTTTCAGGGAATATGAAATGAGAGCTATGCCCTGGGATACATTCCCCAGCTGTAGAGGAAAGTAAGGGTGGTTTTTATGCGCTTTACGTTAAAAGCAATATTCAATCTGTACTAATGACCGATTTTAAAATTAATCATGATATTGAATTCAGTGATAGGGTTAGATATCCTTATATACAATAAAAAATCATATAAATAGGGGCATTTATAGACCTCCTGGCCATGAGTCCAGAATTAAGATGACTCAGAAATTGTAAAAGAATTGAGACAGCATGCCATGTAATGAAAAAGTCTAATAGTCATAATTGGGTGCATTTTTAATTTCCTGCATCATTTGGATCCTTGTTCTAATATGGACCGTAGTAGTTCTGCATTCATAAATTGATATTACTAGATAACTTTTGACCCAGATGGTCCAAGAACCCCCAAGATACGATGCACTATTAGACTTAATATTAACTAATGATCTGAAAGTATGGTGGATGAAGTTTAGAGTTGAAGGAGAATTTAGACTTAGTGACCATAATATAATTAGATGAAAAATATATATATATACAATATAGAATTCTTTGCGATAAAACAAACTTCATTCTAATTTAAATAATGACCTCTCTTCCCTATCTATTTAAATAGATTAATATTTACTAAACCAACTGAATTTTATTTTTAAGTTCCAATCTGCCAATAAAGACAGACCTCTTAGTACTTTTGAATTTGTTTTATTTTTAATCTAGTTTTATTTTAATTTAGGAACCTATTGGCACTGTTTAAAACTTTTACAAGACCCCCTGACCCTCTGACCCCCTGACCCCCTGACCACCCTGACCACCCCTGTCCCCTGACCCCCCTGACCCCCCTGACCCACCTGACCTTTTGAATCCCAGACCCACATGACCCCCTGACCCCTTGACCCAATGATCCCCTGACCCCTTTCAGATTGAATGATCTTAACAATAATACCTCCAGGTATTAAACTTACATTACAATAAACGTTATTTAAATACTTTCAAGAGAAACAATGCATCCATATAAATAGATATGAATAGGTAGTACATATTGCCACTATTTAAGGACCTCACAGGGTTCCTTTTTCAGCTTATGAGATCATAACAATTCATCCGGGTATTATTAAACTTATGGTAATAACCCTTTTTTTAAATAATTACCAGAGGATCAATGCATCCACGTAATGTGTTTAATAAATAAGGTCCTATTGCCATTGTTTAAAAATCTCGCAGGAGCCCTTTTCAGTTCGAAAGAAATTAACAATACCTCTAAGCCAGTGGTTCTCAAACTTTTTCGATTCGCGGCTCCCTTGACTAATTCAAGTTTGCTGAAGTCACCCCATGTTAGATTCTAGAAAGAACGTTTTACAATTTATAAAGTAGGGTCTATTATTAATCATAAAATTGCAAAAATATTGCATGATTACAGCATGCCAAAAGTATTACCAGGATTTGCCTCTGAAAATATATATATATATATATATATATATATATATATATATATATATATATATATATATATATATATATATATATATATATATATATATATATATATATATATATATATATATATATATATATATATATATATATATGTGTGTGTGTGTGTGAATAAATTAAATTTACCTTTAATTAGTCATTAGTGGGATGGATGCCTGCTGATCGCCACACATTTTCGAAAATCTGGGAATCAGATTGGATACAGCCACCCTCATTTCGTTTTCTACATTGATTTTTGATCGCTATTTAGTTTTTATTACAGTGACAGCCGAAAATCCAGCTTCGCATAAATAAGAAGTCGCAAATGGAATTAAAATTTTTTGAGGTTTACCGCTCAGGAGTGGATATTCATTTTTTACCGACGTCCAAAATTATTTTAATTCCATGACACAAAATTTTATTTTCAACGAATTGTCGCAAGACAGTTCAATTAGATTCTCTTTTTTTCACAATGGTAAAATCAGATGGAGCAGCAACATTAAATGGATCCTGAAGCCATGAAAATTTATCCATATGATCATTTTTAAAATATTTCTCAAACCCGGCAATAAGCTGTGATAAGTGTTCTACAAAAATGGATTTCATATCACGAGAGAAATCAACCCCATTTGAGGTCAAAAAAGTGTTGCAATATTGGAAAACATTCTTTGCCTTCATCTTCATTCATTTTTATTTTCCATAATTTTAGTTTTTTTATGAAAGCCGAAATTATCTCAATCCCTTTCAAAATGTGCATGTATCTTCCCTGCAGGGAGAGATTTAGAGCATTCAGCTTTTTAAAAATATCACATAAGTATGCTAGCTTTAGCAGAAAATCTGTTTTCTATAACACGGTTTCTGTTAAAAAATAAAATAAAGATAACATAACTAAAATCATGACTTAACAAAGTTGGAAAACTCAAAATCGATTAAAATTTTTAAATGAAAACTGAACTGAAAAGTATAATTATGAAAATGTTCAAATCTTTCGCGTCACCCCTGAGGGGAAGCTGCGTCACCCAAAGGTGACGCGGCACACAGTTTGAGAACCACTGCTCTAAGCATTAATCTTTTTTTTAAAAAATTTCCATTACTGAAAATAATTTTCAATTTGCATCATATAATTTTTTCCTAGTGAATAAATTAAAAGGAATGTGAATATTTTCATTTTAATTAATTTCTGACTAATATTATATTAAATTATATCATGGAATAAATATTATTTTATTATTATTATTATTATTATTATTATTATTATTATTATTATTATTATTATTATTATTATTATTATTATTATTATTATTATTATTATTATTATTATTTTTATTATTATTATTATTATTATTATTATTATTATTATTATTATTATTATTATTATTATTATTATTATTATTATTATTATTATTATTATTATTATTATTTATTATTATTATTATTATTATTATTAATATTAATATTTTTACTATTATTATTACTAATATTATTAGGGTTGTTATTATTATTATTATTATTATTATTATTATTATTATTATTATTATTATTATTATTGGGATATTATTATTATTATTATTATTATTATTATTATTATTATTATTATTATTATTATTATTATTATTATTATTATTATTATTATGTCTCATTTCAAGTTGTGCTCAAGTAGTATATTGCGATATGTTCAATATATAGTAATATTTATTATGTTAATATGCAAAGAATTTGTTATCAGTCAACCAGTTAGTTGGACAGTCAGAATGTCAGTCAGACTGTCAGTCAGTTAATTAGACAATCAGTAAGTGTGTCAGTCAGTCAGACCATCAGTCGATTAGCTAGTTAAACAGCTGGTTAGTCAGTCAGTCAGCAACCAGTCAGTCAGTTTGTCAGTTAGTCTGTCTGTCAGTCAATCTCTCTGCCTGTCTGTCAGTCAATCTCTCTGCCTATCTGTCAGTCAGCCAGTCAGTTAGTTAGTCAGTCAGCAAGCCAATCAGTTAATCAGTCAACTGGACAGACAATCGATAAGATATACAATCGATCTCTCTTTATCAGTCAGTCTGTCAGTCATCCATTCAAACTTAGTCAGATTGCCTATCTGTTTATTTGCCAGTCTCTCTCTCTCTCTTTATTATTTTTAAAGAACTACGCAAAGTTATTTTGTAACGTCCAAACTTTGCGAAAATATTCAAAATGAAGTAAACTTTTATTCAATAGTTTGCAAAATTTACATTCTTATCGAAAAATTCTTAATAATTAATATCAGGAAATCATGCATGTTTGAGCAAATTTAACGAAAGAGAGAGAGAGAGAGAGAGAGAGAGAGAGAGAGAGAGAGAGAGAGAGAGAGAGAGAGACATACATACATACATACATACATACATACATAAATATTATATTATACATGTATTTCCATACATACATACTTTACTATTATTATAACTCCACCTACTGCATACATACATACATGCATACATGTTGCTAGCATGCCATGCTACAAGCATACATACATATTACGCATGGCTACATACATATACATGCATTGTTATTTGTTAAGCTGGGAAAAAATGATATTATTAGAGAAGACAGCATATAGTACACATACATATATATATATATATATATATATATATATATATATATATATATATATATATATATATATATATATATATATATATATATATATAAGTAGATAGATAGATAGATAGATAGATAGATAGATAGATAGATAGATAGATAGATAGATAGATAGATAGATAGATAGATAGATAGATAGATAGATAGATAGATAGATAGATAGATAGATAGATAGATAGATTGATAGATAGATAGATAGATAGATAAAGTAATGAGTAGCTCTTAAATTAGATATAGCTCTCAGTAAATTGAGTTTATCGGCCTATTAATACTGTAAAGACGTAGGGAGGTATTTGTTTCTAACAAGTCTGAAAACGTATTGGCCAAAAAGTGATAAACCAAATTTAAATGTCTTACTATTATTTTTAATCTATTAGCAAGTTCGCATTCGAAATGAAGAATAAATATATTAATATAGTTATTTTGATATATATATATATATATATATAATAGCAGCATAGCAGCAGAAAGAGCATATATATATATAATAAGTATATATATATATAAGAGATATATATAGTAGTAGTAAATTTATATTTATAAATATATTATATATATTATATATATTTATATATATATATATATATATATATACATGTTATGTCCTAAAGCTAATTGTACTGGTCTCGTATTTAATTATGTATCGGACTTAACTGAAATTACAAGTTATCTTCTTCGAAGTATGTCCCTTGGGAGGTTACAAAGAGGTTCCAACTTTTCTTCCACTGTTCATAGCAGTACCGGAAGTAATTTTCCTGAAGGGTGTTTAGTTCACGTGTTACAGTATTTTTTTATGTTTTTCATCGTCCCAAAATGATGACCCTTTAACTTCATTTTCAACTTAGGGAAGAGGTAGAAATCTCACGGAACTAGATCTGGGCTGTATGAAGAATGTGGAAGTACTTGGATGTTTTTCTTCGCAAGAAATTCTATATCTGAGAGCGCAGTGTGAGATGGCGCGTTATCGTGGTGCAGCACCCAATAGTCTGCAATGTCTGTTCTGATTCGCTGAACTCGTTTTCGAAGTCGTTCCAAGACATCTTTGTAAAAGACGTGATTAACTGTCTGTCCTGAAGGTACAAATTCCTTGCGTATAATATTCAACGACTGTCTAAAAAAAAACAATAATCAGTTTTCACCTTGGACTTGCTCATACCTGCTTCTTCGGACGAGGAGAATTTTTTGTGTGCCATTCCGCACTTTGCCGTTTGGTTTCAGGATCGTACTCAAAAACTCATGATCACATCGCCTGTTATAACTTTATCCAAAAAATTGTGCTCTATTTCGAGTTTTTCAAGTAAATCTTAACAAATTTTGACCCTGTTCACTTTCTGCTCCACAGACAAGTTTTTCGGCACTAGTTTTGCACAAATTTTTCGCATGCGCAAATGGTTCGTTAAAATTCTATGAACTGGATTTTTACCCAAACCAGTTTCTTCTGCAATCACTCTGAAACTAACCGACGATCTCTCTCCATCACAGCTCTAACAACTTCCACATTTTCATCGTTTGTTGACGAGATTGGTCTTCCACAACGAGGTCTTTAACATTTTCTCGGCTCTCTTTTGAAAGATGTGTGTGCCACTTTTAAAAACCATAGTTTTCGATTGAGTGGCATCAACATAAGCTTCGTTTATAGAAGCAAATGCCTCAGTGGTAGACTTGTTACGTTTTCTACAGAATTTGATAGCGTAATGCTGTTCAACATTTACCTGCATCGCATAAACGTAAAGAGGATAGAAAATACGCCCATACACAAAAAGATGTAGTGCAAAAACGTAACAAGGTTAGAACATACGCCCATACATAAACAGATGTAGTGCAAGACTAACTTTATAAATCTGATTAAAAACTGGTATGGATATGTAGCTCAGATAACTAGCTACCTACTCCTCCTATACGTCACGGAGTGAGCCACATTACCCTCAGTCGCCCTAGACATCCAGTAAACCACTTCTTTGGGACAGAGGGTCATGGCAGCAGAAGAAGTATGCCATATATATTAGCTGTTGGCTATGTTATGCTATACATATACATATTACAAGGCTATGATATGGCTACATATAAGGCAACATAGCTATAAGAAGCAGCAAGAGCAGCTGAAAGGGAAGTTACAGCAGCAGCATGCTATACAAGGCTGGCTATTACTACATGTTGTTATTATATAGCGAGCATAGCTAGCAAAGCAGGCTGATGGGTTGCTACATGAAGAAGATCTATATGGTTACATGGCTACTGGCTAAGGCGTTGTTATATACATACATAAGGCAAGCGTTGGCTGGTTGTTGGAAGGCGCGCGTTGGCTGGTTATACATGCTGGCTAAGGCTGGCTGGCTGGCTGGTGCCAGCAGCGCTGGAAGACAGCAGCAGCGCTGAGCAGCGGCGCTGGCTGGCAGTTGCTGCTGGCTACATACGCAGCCATATGCGCAGCTGGCTGGTTGCATACATATGTATGTTGGCTACATATACATATACATAAAGGAAGGGGTGCTGTATATATACATATATATATATTATTATGCTATATTGGCTGGCTGGTTGCTGTTATTATATTATAGCAAAGAGCTAGTATATATTGGGCCTTAAGAACAAAGAAAATCTTAAGAAAACACCAAATTAGAGCGGAAAGTTTTCTCTGTACGTTCGGACTTATATGGTCCCCTATCAGATGATGAGGGGACCAAGGATATAAGTCCCGAAACGTAAACATTTTATCTCGTTTAGTTATTTTTCTTAAGATTTTCCTTTATTTATTTTTAAAGTGGTTTTAAAAATATATTTTAATATTTACAGAGCTTGAGTGTTGAATTAGAAGAGCTCTTTAACTGAAATTCTAAATATATATATATATATATATATATATATATATATATATATATAATAAAGAGAGAAAGGAGTATATAAATATATATATATATATGGGAGTAAGATATATAATATGTAATTTATATATATATATATATATATATATATATATATATATATATATATATATATATATATAATTTAAAATTTATTAACACATTTTACTCTCAATTCTAACCTGTTTACTTAAACTTCCTTAATCTGTTTCAAATGAACGAAGTAAATGTAATCTCTATCTCTCTCTCTATCTGTTCAATAAAGAGCATTAAGTATTTAAATACAATCGATTGGTTTTCCCCTACAATATAATTCATTCCTTGTTTAAAGCGTTTGCGGACTGTTTTCGAAGTCTTTATTGAACTTTCTCTGGAGCATTCTGTGGTTATAAGA
>JABUQX010116182.1:27500-30000 GCA_015478945.1 Trachelipus rathkii | reverse complement strand
TTCTTCACACCACACAACTCTCTAATACGTTCAATCCTCATTTTATCAATTCTTCTCACACCTAAGACGCCCTATGATTGTCCATCCGAACACATTATATTTTAGATCTATACCCCCTATTCCAACACATAGGCTTACTAGTATACATTAACACAGGTAACAGCATATCCTCATGAAAGACCCTAGCTCACTCAAGATTTAGTCCCTTTACATCCACAAAGGATTTAATTGAACCAACCACCTTCGTGCCATTCATAACTTTCCTACTACACTCTGCACCATCTGTTCCCTTTTCATCCAGCATATAACCTATATATTTAAGCTCAGACACTTGTTTCAGCTGCTCACCATCTAACATGACTTCACACCGAGGATTGTCCTCACTCACAACCATAACCTTACTTTTATCTACGTTTACTTTCAAACCCCTGATTTTACACACCCTGCCCAATCTATCTACCAATCCTCTCAAACTCTCTTCAGATTCGTCACAGAAAACTACATCATCCGCATATAATAGGTACGGCACCCTCCACTCTCCTCCATTCTCCACCATTCTATCACTGTCCATTAACACCCCCACCTCTAATTCTTTCATAGCCCCATCCATAAACAAATTGAATAACCAAGGTGACATAACTCAATCCTACCTCACTCCGCTATTAATATTAAACCAATCACTTTCGACTCCATTTATTCTCACACACGCTTAACTATAGTCATAAATACTTTTAATTACATTCAGAAGCCTACAATCAGCACAATATATCACTAACACTTGCTATAAAGCTTCCCTATTAATCCTGTCATACGCTTGTTGCAAATCCATAAAACCTAAACACAATTTATTCTTCTTCTCTCTCATTTTCTCAATCATTTGTTTCAATGTAAAGATTTGATCCACACATCCTCTACCACTTCTAAACGCACCGTGTTCTTTACCAATCAGTCCTTCAGTCACTCGACTCACTCTTTCGACCAAAAGACCAGCATATGTCTTCCCTACAACAGTCGATAAACTAATTCCTTTATAATTCCTACAGTTACCCTAATCCCCCTTACCCTTATATAAGGATACTATTATTGTTCTCCCCCAATCCCTCGGAACTATACCCTCCATAAACGTTTTGTTACACAACTGCCAAATCCAATCAATCACCATCTCGATTCCGTTCTTGATCATTTCACCAGTAATTTCATCTATACCTGCAGCCTTACCATTCTTCAACTTTCTCACTCTACCCATTACCTCCTCCTTATTAATGACCTCATCCCCAAAATACCTATTCCATCTTGCACCATCAAACCCACACACACATTCACTATCATCTCTTTTTTACTAAAAATGTTACGCAAATTTTCGAAGTGTTCCCTTCTCACTCCCCTCACATCCATTTCATCAGTTACGAAAGCACTATCCCTATTCATTATTCTAAGCAGATATCCCTTATTCTCATTCTTAACCTTTCGCGCTTCCTTCCAGAAAAGCTTCCAATTCCCTTGTAGGTCTCCATTCATCCTCATTCCAAACTCTTCATTTTCCTCTTTTTTTCTCCTATGTATGCATCTTTTAGTATTCCTTTTTTTCCTCCTTATGTAATTTCAAAGATGTTTCTTTTGAAAGCTCCTCATTGGCTTTCAGTACATTGAACCACGCTTCTTTTTAACTTCTGACCGCTTGCATCACCTCTTCATTTCACCACTCACTGTTAACATTCTTACTTCCTACTTTAGCACATCCACATACTTCTTTTGCACTACTAACAATCGCTTCCTTCATTTGCTTCCAGATTTGTTCAGTTTCAACTTGTTTACATTCAACTTATTTACTTGCAAGCTCTCTTATATATTTTTATTCTTATTACATTATTCACTTAGCTTCTCACTCTTAATTCTACATACTTCCCTTCATACCACCTTCCTCTCCATCCAACTTAACTTAATTTTACATAAAACAACATAATGATCCGATAATCCCATTCCTAACCCCCTCACCGATTTAACCTCCAACACATACTTTAACATCTCCTTCTTCACCAACACACAATCAATCATACTTTACTCTTCGCTACCATCTCTACCTACACCAACTCTAGTATATTTATGAACACTCTTGTGCTTAAAGAAAGTATTACTTGCACACACACACACCTCTTTCCTCACAGAAATCAACCATCTTCCTACCATTCTTATTTTCTCCTGACCACCCCAAGGCACCTGTTATACCATTCCTTTTTTGACCACCTATCCAACCATTTAGGTCACCCAACACAATCAATCTGAAGCTCCTACTTACCCCATCCAAAACATCATTTCGGTTATCCCAAAAAATCGCACTCTCTTCAGCATTACCCTCAGATGGACCATATGTCACAACCACACATACCTTGACCTTTTCAAACTTAAATTTAACCATTAGAATTCTAGAACTCATGCTCACAAAATCTACCATAGCTCTGTACCACAGGTTACTCATCAGAATTGCAACTCCTTCTCTCCT
>JABUQX010116182.1:12500-17500 GCA_015478945.1 Trachelipus rathkii | reverse complement strand
GTATTTACCTAAACAATAAGCAGAACTGCTAGGTTCACTCCTGTAGGATAGGAAATTATATGGCATACAAACTAGAATCTCATTATATAGAAATAGAAACTAAAATTTAATGAAATACTTTACTAAGAATGCCCTAATTTATTCCTGCTACGATGTTCATGAACTGATGCCAGTGTTGGGTATTACATATGTTGTTATGTTATTTTAGACTCCTCTAAAACAAGCTTAAAGCAGCATTGTTGCATAATTCAAATATGATTTTCTTTATGTTGGTAGCTCATGCTATAGGAATGAAAGAAACATATGAAACTAGTTTTGAGAGCTATTAAAAATGACGAACAGTTATGGCTAATTTGTAGTGACATGTAAGTTATTGGGCTTCTTCTCGGTCTAAAGGGTGCCCTTATAACATTCTGTTGTTTTTTTGTTTATGGTATGGTCGTGATACTAATCAACATTACTTAGTTAAAGACTGGCCAAAAGGAGAATTTTACTCCAGAACAGTAAAAAATACACCCCTTGTTTATCCTTACCGAGTTATTTTATTTCTTTTACCTATTAAACTTCGACTTATGAAGCATTTTGTGAAAACATTAAATAAAGATTGGGAGAGCTTTGGATATTTATCTAAGAGTTTCTCTCGCTTAAGTGACGCTAAATTGAAATATTGAAAATATAAAATAGTACTACATAACCATTTATTTGACAGAAAGTTAAATAAATAGGAACTAGCAGCGTGGAAATCATTCAAAGACGTTTTCCAAGGGTTTCTTGACAACAAAACCATATATTTGACAGAAAATTAAATAAATAGGAACTAGCAGCGTGGAAATCACTCCAAGACGTTGTTCAAGGGTTTCTTGACAGCAAAACCATATATTTGACAGAAAGTTAAATAAATAGGAACTAGCAGCTTGGAAATCATTCAAAGATGTTGTTCAAGGGTTTCTTGACAAAAATATAGCTGAAAATTGTAATCTATTAATAGAAAGCCTGTTAATGAACCACAAAAATTTAAGTTGTAGATGTCATTGAAAATTCATTTCTATACATTCTCATCTTGAATTCTTCCTTCCAAATTTGGGTTCTATGAGCAACGTAAAAGGGAATGGTTCCATCAGGATATAATACAAGTAGAGCAGCGCCATCAAGGCAGATGGCATGAATCTATGATCAGTGACTATTGCTGATTTTTGAAAAAAAAACTTCTTAATACATAAAAAAAAAGTAATTTCTCAGGTAAGATACACCAATTTCAACACAATACATGTACAAATTTAATATATTTTTATCTTCTGAAATGATACAGGTAAATATTTAATATATTTTTCAATTTTAAAATAATATTTAATTTAATTAAACATGTTAAAAGGTGACCATATTGATTATACTGTCAGAACTTATATTATATTGAGATTATATATATATATATATATATATATATATATATATATATATATATATATATATATATATATAAATAAAAAAGAAATATATATTTTTTTTATAAAAAAATATATATATTTATATATAGATATATATATATATATATATAATATATACTTATATATATATATATATACTGCTACTGCTAACTAACTGCTCTTCTATATCTTTCATAATATACCGTGCATTTGTATGAATAAAGATAATATAATGATAAGAATAAGTTAATAATATAATAATAATAATTTCTTTTAAGTGTAAAGTCTTAATATATAGCACCAACATGTATATGTATGTAATATGGCATATGTAATAATATATAATAACAATAACCAACATCTTTCTTCTTTGGACTGGGTGAAAAATAACCCAATAATAATAATATGTATGCTTAATAATATAATAATAATAATAATAATAATAATATCAATGATAAATAACAATAATAATAGCAATAATAACAGTAATATCATCTTAACCTTAGCACTTGTATCAACTTTCATAATATAATATGGCATATATGTATACTGTAGCATAATAATATATATATATATATATATATATATATATATACATATACTTCTTCATATATCTTCTTCTTCCTAATATATATGTATATATAAAGGTCTAATATATATATATATCTATATATAACAATATAACAATATATGAATATAGCACTCTTATTATTGTGTTATTGTGTGTGTGTGTGTGTATTATTGTTATTATTATTATTTATTACATTGTCATTATTATTATTATTGTTATTATTAAAATATATTATATGTGTGTGTGTGTGTGTGTGTATTAATATTATTATTGTGTGGTGTGTGTGTGTGTGTGTGTGTGTCGCCTCACCTCTGATCTTACTTGTATCTCTAGTTGGGGTAAATAAAATATAATTGTTTTCAGTGCTTTAAATACTCTGGTTCACCTATCTACTCGACATAATCTTCCATACAGCTACAAAATCTTTTTATATATATCTATATATATATATATATATATATATATAATATATATATATATATATATATATATATTTACTCTGTTAATTTTAAATTACGAAATGTTCATTTTCAAGTTTTAATTTAAACACCCTTGATATTGCTTTAGTTTCTTATTAATTGTCTGTTTGTTGATATTTTATAATTATAATGGATTCAGATGGAAACATACGTTACGTAATCTTTCAACGGGCTGGAATTTTAACCTAACCTAACCTAACCTAACCTAACCTAACCTAACCTAACCTAACCTAACCTTACCTAACCTAACCTAACCTAACCTAACCAAACCTAACCTAACCTAACCTAACCTAACCTAACCTAATTAACCTAACCTAACCTAACCTAACCTAACCTAACCTAACCTAGTAACCTAACCTAACCTAACCTTACCTAACCTAACCAAACCTAACCTTACCTAACCTAACCTAACCTAACCTAACCTAACCAAACCTAACTTAATCTAACCGAACCTTAACGTATTCAACACTCATTGTGGACATATAAATACTAAACTTTTACTTCTAAATAAACGAAGAATAGAAATAAAAGAAATTAAAAAAAAAATCAATATTCAGATGGAAGTTCAAAAAAAATAAAAAATTAGTTCTCTTTATATGAAATCAAATTTTTTACTATTCTTTACCTAATTATCAGATAGCATTACCAACCATTTCGATTCTACTTTTTATTGCTCCCTAGAATACCAAAGGGCTTATTTATATTATTATTATTATTATTATTATTATTATTATTATTATTATTATTATTATTATTATTATTATTATTATTATTATTATTATTATTATTATTATTATTATTATTATTATTATTATTATTATTATTATTATAAAAGTTTTTGATTTAATTTCCAAGTTTCTAAATAGTTATTTCTGTACATAGTTTAATTTTCTTAAAATAATCTTTGAAAACAATTTACATGAGAAGAAGAAGATATATTTATTTACATTTCCCGACGCGTTTCGTCTCTAAACTTGAGACATCTTCAGAGGATTAATTCTTGTGAGCGAATGAGTTTTAAATTAATATATAATAATTAAATCAAATGATATTTAGTCTAACAGATAATACATTAAATTTTATGTTAATGTCTGGTCTGCGTGTTTTGATGTAAAAGGCCTCCGCAATTTTAAGTTTCTGGACTTCACATGATCCGTATATTATTGTGAAGTGTTTAGAAATATTGCTAATAGTTGATTGACCATGTGCCGTTTTGAAATGTTCAAAGATTTTGCTGGGACTGTAGCGATGTTGATATGCCCTGTCCGACAATCGATTAGTCGTGTAACCAATATATGTCGACGTATTATATTAAATCATTTATATTATTATTATTATTATTATTATTATTATTATTATTATTATTATTATTATTATTATTATTATTATTATTATTATTATTATTATTATTATTATTATTATTATTATTATTATTATTTTTATCTCCTAGGTAAGGTTTTCGCAATGTCAATTGGCCCAGCATTTTCTTCCTTCTGGCCACGAAACTCTTGATCCTAGAGCACTCTAGGGAACTCCTTCTCGGTGCAATGGTTTCCGATGCTAGTCAGGTAGGGTTTCACCCTTTCAGTGGAACTAGCATCTTCGTCCATTCGGCCTCGATGATCGTTCTCCCAGAGCTCCCCAAAAGATCGCGTTTCTAGCCGCAATAGATTCCAATGCTAGCCCAGGAGTTTTACAAGCAGAGAAGTAAAGGGCCGGGTTGCTGGCTTTTGCCATATAACAACATAACCTTATAACTATGTAGTAATAATATAACAATAACTTAGCATAATATATATACTAATAACATATATATATATATATATATATATATATATATATATATATGCTATAAGTGTTAGAAAAATACTATAATATATATGTATGCATGATTATAAAAATATATATATATATGTAATATGTAATATGTATATATAACTATATATATAATATATATATATAATAATATATATATATATATATATATCATAATATATGTATAATACATATATAGCATGTAATAATGTATATAATATGGAAATATATATGTAACATAATATATATATATATATATATAATATGTATATATATATATAACATAATATATATATATATATAGCATATGTAATATTAACCAATAATATGCTCTTCACTATCTTCTTCCCATAATAACAATAATATGTATATGTATATATGTATATGTATGTAATAACAATAATATAGTAACTGCATATAGTATATATGTTTATGTATATAGATATATAACATAATATATATATAAAAATACTTATAAAAGCCCATATGTATATATATGTATATAATAATAATAATAATAATAATAATATGTATATAATAATAATAATATATGCCTTATACCATATAATAATAATATGTATATATCTATATATGTAATATATATATAACCATATAACTACTTACATCCGGTATCTTCTCATGATCTCATCAACCTAACAATATATATATATATATATATATATATATATATATATATATATATATATATAT
>JABUQX010116181.1:15000-25289 GCA_015478945.1 Trachelipus rathkii | reverse complement strand
TCGTAGATTAATTACAAAGAAAGTTTGCTAGATGTTTTTTTTATTTTTTGTTTTTAAAATAATTTTTTTAAGCAAATGAATGAATGTAGTCTTAGGTTTTTAAGAAAGGAAAAGAATGTAAACGAAAAGAAATTTGTAAATTTGCTTAATTAACACTATACACACACACTTAATATATATATATATATATAGTATATTATATTATATATATATATCGATATATATTATATTAATATATATATCATTAGAGTCTATATATATATACTTATGACACCATAGTAATATAATAGACACAATATAAACAAATTCTATGATGATGCTAATCTCCGCAAGGCAACCAGCATCACAATGCGAGACTGTCGTCTTACTCCTGTATCACACACTCAGCGAACCCTATTGTTTGCTTAGCATGCGGTGAATGCTTAAGAGAAAAATAATAAAAGAAAATTTTCATTGTCAGTGTAGTATGACTTCAGAATAAAGATGTCGATAATTATTCTTCTTCTAACTTTTCTATTAACAATAAATTCAAATTTACATTTAATTTGCATTCTGGAGCAGCCAACGTGAATAAAACTTTAGCTAGTGAATACGATGCTTGTGGTAGCTCGGGCGCCTGCCTTTCTGAGAAATTTAAAGTGATAAACTACGTTGAAGTCAGAAAGGGTTTTATTGTGAATGAATTGAATGAAATGTTCTGATTTTTTTATGTGTGATGTGGATATATTTCCTAAGAGAGGTTTTAGTCTCAGACTTCAAAGTAGTCAGCTTTGATGTAACTTCCATATTTACCAAAGTACCCGTAAACTTTACCCTTAACATGCTCGAATATCATTTAAGTCATAGCAACATTACATTACAACAACCATTTACTATCATTAAACAACTAATAAACCTTACCCTTGATCATTCATATTTCAACTTCCAAGATAAATACTACAAACAGATATCAGGCCTGTGTATAGGATCTTCACTTTCCCCAACCTTTAGTAATATATTTATGGAGCTTTTAGAAACATATCATATTTTTCCAAAATGTCCGTCCATCACATGGTTTAGGTTTGTGGATGATATTTTCGCTCTTATACCAAAGGACATTGAAATAAACAACATATTACATTTTATTAACAATATCCACGAAGACAAAATTTACCATCGAAAAAGCAATAGACAATAAAATAAATTTTTTGGATTTACAAATATCCTGGACCAGAGATCACCCCCCTCCTTCAACATCTTTCGTAAACCAACCTCCAACCCTTCATATATTCACTGGTTTTCCACTCATGATACCTCCACTAAAATAGCAGTCTTAAGCAACCTATTTCTTCGCGCTTTCAAATTATGTAGCCCTCAGCATTTACAATCAGAAATCACAGGACTAAAAAACATATTCTTTAAGTTAAATTATCCCCAGTGCATCATCAATAACTCCCTCCGTAAAGCAAAACATAAATACCTACATGCAAATACTAATATTAATTCTTATTCTAACATTTTACCCATTCCCAACTTACAAAAAAATATCATACGTCAATACATACCTAAAAACATCCCAACAGTTAAATCTAATAAAATCTTTAAAACGAACCCATTAAACCCAATAACATCAATCAAAATAAAAACTCAGGCATTTATACGATCAATTGCAACACCTGCCCACAAAAATATATAGGAGAAACCAATAATTTTACCATAAGAATAAACCAACACAAAAATGATCTAAATTACGACAAGCAATCCTCCTCATTAGTAAAACACAGGCAAAACAATAATCACAACATAAATGTCACCAACTCCACTATCATAAAACCCGTTCAAAATACCGAAACCAGGAAAATAATCGAATCCTTCATAATAAAAAATACTAATAACTTCAACCTTCAACCAGGAGAAGTACCAATAGATGATATAACTAGCCTATACCTAAAGAACTCGCCCACTCTCAATAAATTACTCAAAAGGATATGACCTCCTTCACAAATTAAAAAATCGACCAAGTAGCCATTTCAAAAAGTAGTCAAATTCCTAAGAAATACTGTATCATTCTGCTCAGTCCCAAGAAGTGCATCGCCCACGAGCACGAAAGCTAGACGTTTATTATATTTATTATATTTATTTGTTAAAAATTATGTTTAAGAATTTTACAGTGACAGTGTTAAATAATTAAAATCTAAGAAAAATAGTTTCTTTATAATAATAAAACCTCAAGGGGGAAGCAAATATTCTATACCTTATAAATTACGAGAAGATAGTAATTTCGTCATTCCGTATATATATATATATATATATATATATATATATATATATATATATAATATATATATATATATTATATATATTATATATATATATATATATATATATATATATATATATATATATATATATATATATATATATATTATTTACTTAACTCTAAAGAACATATTTATGACTATATATATATATCAATATATATTATATATAATATATATATATATATATATTATAGTATATATATATAAATATATATATATATATTATATATATATATATATAATATTTATATATATATATATTATATATTATTATTATATATATATATTATATAATATATATATATAGTATATATATATATATATATATATATATATATATATTATTTCACCCAGTAGGGCATTTATTAAATTACAAATTGCCGTAATTTTGAATTGCTCCCTTAATATTTCATATGCGGTAATGCAAGTTTGGGAATAGAATACCTCAAGTAATAAAACAATCAGATTTTTTTAATTAAAATTAATTTTTTATTATGACTCACTTCGCCGTGTTTAAAATTTCCTTAAGAAATTTAAGGAAGTTAAAAAAAAAAAATCTCAAAAAAAATCCATTTATAGATGTACACATAAATTATAGCATGGAGTTTTTTTTTTCCTTTTAGCATAAGAGGAAAAACGTATTTGGTCTTAGATTTGTTTTCGCCTTAATATTATTTTTATTTTTTGTAATTAATTATTAAGAAATTTTTGATGTTTTAGGGAAAATTATCATATTTTAGGCTTTATAAATAAATATATATATATATATATATATATATATATATATATATATATATATATATTATTATAAAAAAATATATTTCTATATTTTATATATATTATATATATATATATATATATATATATATATATATATATATATATATATATATATATATATATATATATGATAATGTATATATAATATGTATGTATGTATATATATTATATATATATATATATATATATATATATATATATATATATATATATATATTATACATATATATATTATATATATATAGTATATACTATATAATATTTATTATATTATATATATATATAATATATATTATATATATATATATATTATATATATATATATATTATAATATATTTATATATATATATATAAAAAAATATATATATTTATATACATTTATATATATATATATATATATATATATATAAACACATTATATATATATATATATATTATATATATATATATATATATATATATATATATATTTATATATATATATATATATATATATATATATAGTATATATATATATATATATATATATTATATATATATATATATATATATATATATATATATTATATAATATATATATAATATATATATTATACATATATTATATATATATATATTATATATACAATATATATATATATATATATATATATATTATATATATATTATTATATATATATATATATAATATATATATAATATAAATATATATATATATATATATATATATATATATATATATATATTATATATATATATATATATATATATTATATATATATATATATATATATAATATATATATATATATATAATATATACATATATATTATATATATAATTATGACTCCCAGTGGAAGTTGTGAACTTTGTCAGAAAGAGTAGGTTCAAATTACAAATTACTTCTACTTTTGGGATATTCTTTTAATATAATTCATATGAAGTGATACATGTTTGGGAATAAAATTCATCAAACTTTATAATCAATGAAAGACGGACAAGGATGCTTAAAGGAAAACGACTCTTATGATTCTCTTTAATTAAAAATGCTGAAATAAAATTTCGATTATGATTCAACTTCGCCAATTAAAACCTCCTAGGGAATTTATGGAAAGAAAGTAAGGAAAAAAATCCTGCTTAGGTTTATTTAATGTAGGAGGAAAAAACATAATTAAAAAAAATTAATTTCCCTTCGAATCTTTTTAATTTTTGTAATTTAATTACAAAGAAAAGTTGTTGATGTTTTAGGGAAAGATTAACAATATTTTAGTCATTAAAAAAAAGTTTTGTTATTGTCATAAAAGTAAATATTTTTAAGCAAATGAAATAAATAGTTTAGTTTTTTTCCTTCAGAGAAAAGATAAAATGAGAAAACAATTGGTAAATTTTCCCTAATTTAAACACTATGACTCGTATATTAAAAAATATTTTGTACATATATATATATAGTATATATATATATATATATATATATATATTACTATATATATATATATATATATATATATATATATATATATATATTATATATATTATAATACATTGCATAACCCGCAATTAATAAGTTTGTAAACAAAGAACAATAATTGGAAGATAAAGAAAACATGCTTATCTAGGATCGAACTACTGCATATTGCAACTGAGACCAATATACTCCGATGCTCTACCACTGAGCCATCCCCCAACAATCAAAAAGTATAGATTTCAAGACAGCTTTAGCGAAACAAGCTCCCGTCAAGGCACATTACAAGCGTTTTACCCTGTCCTTCTTGCGTTCCCAATAATTTAACTATTATTACATTGCACAACCGCAATTAATAAGTTTGTAAGCAAAGAACACTAATGCAATGTATAATATACGATGTGGTATAACTATTTACGATCTTCGTATTGTCATCACATTGCCACTGGTCAGAACAGTTCATTAGTCGTTAGAGAGGCATCTCTCAACTCTCGTCCTTGAAGATACCACCGAGATGTATATATATATATATATCCACTGAAGACGATAGTACGTCGAGATACTTATCTATATACATATGCCATAGCACTCATAACAATTTGTTTAAGTACGGAATCACCTCTCTCAGATTTAATAGCTAATTTTTTATGACTGTTCAAATTTAATGCAAACATTTCTTTGCATTGCGTATAAATAAATAATAATTGCAAGCCTTTGATCACTAAACTACCCTCTTTTCTTTTTTCAGATGAATAAGAATTGCTAAGTGATAATTTCATCTGTATCTTGATGAAGAAAAGTTAATCATGTCTAAGAAGGTTGTACTCATAGACCCTTTAGCACCTTCAACATCGCAAAAACAACCGACGACGACAAATTGGGAGTTATGTTTCATTTGCCAAGAGGATACATTGCAACCGTTAACAAATCCAAATTTATCAGAGAAAAGACATTGGTTCCAGCTACAAAGTATTGGCTGAAAATCTTATAAAATTTGATGAACTAAGTTCTCTGCCTAAGCAATTGAATTTGAATCGATTAAATAATGGTGAGGGTATTGAAATGACTCTTAGTAACAATAAAGCTAAGTGGCACCAGTCATGTAAGCTGAAATACAACAACACAATGCTTCAAAGAGCAGAAAAGAGAACCAGAGAAAACCATCAAGATGAAGATCAAGCTTTCAAACGTATGAGGACAAAATCATACTCGGAGAAGATTACCCCCGAAACTTGTTGTTTTTTTGTGGAGAATCAGCAAATACTAATGAACGTTGGCGTCAAGTTTCAACATTTCAGCTAGACAGACGTGTAAGAGCAAGTGTAACATAAGAGGACACAGAACTCCTGGCTCGATTGAGTGCTGGTTATGACATGTTGCTTTGCGGCAAAGCTAAATATCAACATTAAGTGTTTAGTAGGCCTATATAATCGGGAAAGAGCTGTCAGGGCAGCACAAGGGACTGGAACAGACAAAGAAAATAAGAAATAAGGTATTGTTTTCGCAGAATTATTTATGTACATTGAGGAGACACATGAGCAATCATAGTGTGCTACAGTATTTAAATTATCTCATCTAATAAAACTATATGTCACGAGATTGCAAAGTTTTGGAATTAATCTTGATTCTAAAGTTCACAGCACTAGACTAAAAAATAGAATACTTGCGCATTTTCCAGATCTACGGTCCTACAACAAGGGTCGAGAGGTTTTATTAGCATTTGATGAGGATGTTGCTACTGCCTTAGAAAAAGCATATGAAAAGGACAACGACAATGATGCAGTTATTCTTGCACGAGCAGCACAGATTGTACGTCGAGACATGTTTCGCGATTCACATTCTTTTGATGGGTCATTTCAAGAAAGTTGCCATGAGAACTCTGTTTCCACCCTTTTGTTAGCTCTAATCAACATGGTATTGGAAGGTCCAAACATTAAAGATCAAAATGCTGAACCAGCATCACCTGCTTCCTTTTCCATAGCCCAGCTAATGAATTTCAACAGCCTAAAACACAAACGCAAACAAGGAGACACTCCATCATCTGTTCGACATAGTATTGCTCAGGAAACACCTGTTCCAATCTACATTGGCCTGATGATACATGCTCATACTCGTAAAAAAGAGCTTGTTGATAGGTTATTTCATCTAGGTCTTAGTGTATCATATGATCGTGTGTTAAGACTGTCATCACAAATGGGGAACAGTGTGTGTGAAAGTTATTATCATCATAATGTAGTATATCCATTTTCTCTAAGTAAAAATGTATTTACTACCCCAGCTGTAGACAACATAGACCATAACTCCTCCTCGATTACGGCAAAAGATTCTTTCCATAGAACTGGAATTTCTTTGATCCAGCCTCCAGATAGTATTGATTGCGCAATCAGTATCATTCATTTGCCAATTATTTTATTTACATTATATTCATATTTCATATAACTGGTAAGAAAAGTATAAGACTAGTATCAAAATTGGGTGTGACACGCCCAGGTGCCCAAATTTTGGGTATACAGAAAAATGCCATAAATAAAAGTTGTGAAACTTGATGAGTTATATATACTCTAAAAATTTCATAAAAGTCAGGTAAATAATAAAAAATTCCCAAAATTGAACCATACCCTTAAATTTAAACAGCCATATAAACCCTTACAGATGGAATTTAACGTGCCCCAATATCTTAAAATTAAGTTCATATAATATACCAACAATGGTAAATATTTTATGCTTGTTTCACAAAATGCACAATTGTTATACAATTCTATACTATGCCGGCCCACTATTAGTGCAAACAGTCCCAAATACTCTAAAGAATTTTTTTTTTGTCGAAATCGCAATTTCTAGTTTTATTTAGTCACTTACTGATTGCGGGGGAGTTTTTACTACATAACTGATAAGAATTTGTGACAATATGTCCCATTATATTGGCCAACGGACTGATACACTTTTAAAAGGACTCCTCCATATATTATAAATAATGTTATAGTTGTAAATGAGGGAGTGCATTGTGATGATCTAAATTTCTGCCTATATATAACATTGGTAGTTGATCCACAACCATGTAAATGCTGATGAATTTCTTTCAAAATAAGTTTTATTTTGTCTAATATATGTATAGAAGAAAAAAAATTTCTGAATCATTATTCGTTAAAAATCCATTATAAATTTCAACAGATAGACATCTGTGAATATATAAAATATAAATACTTTTTAAAATAATATATAATTATAAAAAAATAAAAATATTTCAAGAAACTTCTACATAAATATGTAATGTAGAGATTTCGAACCAACTAAATTGTCCATAATATTTTATTTGCTTCTACATTATTTCTTTCTCGCCTATTTCATTCACCTTGAATAAAGTGGATCCCCCAGATGTAGGGGTAAGGGTGTAGGGGTGTAGGGAGGTGTAGGGGTCTGTTAGGTGTAGGGGTAGGATGCTCCGGTTTGTCTCTTTTTGCATTTTAACTTGTGTCTCCGGTTTCTTTTTAACTTTCTTGCTACTTTGTTTTATCTCTTCGTCTTATAATTTTTCTATTGTTTTCTGTGTTCTCAATTGTTTACAGACCAAGAAATTGATGCTAATTGTATGGGTTCTTATTATCACTTCATAGGTCATTCTATTCATACTCTCTCTCTACTCATTACTATACTATCTCTTACTTATCATATACTATATCTATCTCTCTATCTATACTCTATACTCATTCTATCTCTATTACTATTCATCTCTTACTCATTCTCTTACATATTACTTCTCTCTTTTAATACTCCTTACTCTATCTTCTCTCTCTACTTACTCTATATTCTCTCTATCTATATTATCTCTCTCTATCTATCTCTTTCTATCTAACTCTCTTCTATCAATATATATATAATATATATTTATAACACTCCTTCTAAATTGTCTGATTATATGCTTTTTTAACTATCATACTCTCTTCTACTTTCTCTCTATCGTCTCTCTCTTATTTCCACTATCATAATATTATATAATATATTTACTATTATATATATATAAATATATTTAATATATATATATATATATTAATATATATATATTATATATATATATATATATATATAATATATATTAATATATATATTATAATATATATTATAAGTATATTATATTTATATTTAATTAATATATTAATTAGTGAATTTATTGCGTAAGAATATAAGGTGATATATACTTAAAATGCTTTGCCTTGAAACTTAGGTGCCCTCCTGAACTTGAAAATTTAATTTTGTTAAAATTTATTGATTAATAATTATATAGATTCATGATTTTTTGTGATTGATTTTAATTGTATAAGCTAAATAAATATATAAGTGAATTATAATTGTATCTATGTTATTCAACTATGCTCACCCTAATGAATTAAGGTAATATGGACATTGTTATGGCCATGCATAGATTTTTACGCGTGCAAGAAAAGTCTAAGGAGGCCAAAGATTATTTCAATAATCATAATGGGGGTGAAGAATAATAGTAAATGTAGTAAGTAAGGTTGAGACGATAATTAAGAGACTTATATTATGCATAAGTTATATAAATGTTGTTATGATCTGGATTTATGGGATAGCATTCACTCTAATAATAAATAGTCATCTCCTACTGAAGATAACTCACTTTTTAATCATTTCTATGCAACACCTATACCTTAGCCTCAGGCGTTTTTACCATCTGAAAGAAAAAGTATTGAGTATTCTCCTATTCTTTCTCTCTTTTTTTTTTTTTTGAGGAAGGTATAAAATTTTATCTAAGATTTGGTAGTAGCTCTCACTTGGTCAGTGACGAGCCTCTCACTCTCAGCCACGCGTCGTGCGGAATTGACCAAAGTATAAAGTGTCGAACGGAACTACGCTCTCTCACATCTCTCTGATCAGACAGTCACGTACTACAGAGCAAATAGCAAACGCTGCTGTGACCTATTGCAAAGAGTCCACTCGACTCCGCCTTTATCTGCGCGAAGAGCATGTCGTCCAGCATAACGAGTCCCCATAGTTCGCTAGGCTCTGCTGTACAAGTGGAACAGATCTCAATTCTGAATTTTCCACTCATATAAGGAAAGAAGTTTAATAGTAGAGTATGTGAGATATTAAGCAATCATTTAGCTGTGAGGTGAGACTGAATATGCGCGTATAGGCGAGAGAAATAGAGATTTGCGTTATAGATTGCGGTGCTCTCAGTCGGCTTCTATTCAGCTTGTCGTATAGATGAGAGAGTAGTACATGAATTGAGTCTGAAAATATAAATTCTATAATCTCATAGCAGTCATACACATGAGATATTTCACTTACATCCATTCGCTCCTACATTAGTTACTAAGTTTCTGAGCAGGTACTGAGATATCGGTAGATCAAGATATAGAGAAGATACCATACTGATCACTATAGTTTCATAATAAAAACTGTTTGTTTAAACTCGTAGTGTCCTCACCTCAAAAAAGATTTTAAAAAAGTCTCGCAAGATAATTGAAAAGTGCACCTCTTGCCTCTCAAAATAATAAGGCACTCAACACGAAAGCGTCGAAAGTATTCTCGCTTTTGGTAAGATCTCTCGGTACAAGCAATTAACAAGAAACTAGTGGAGATAGCAGGTGATTTAATATGATCATAAACAAAATTTTTCATACCACATAATTGTGAGTAACTTCATAATGGAGTCTGGATAGATGCGAAATATATTATCAGCTCGGTGTGAAATGTGAAGTGTAAAGCTGGCTTTGATAGTTAAGCT
>JABUQX010116179.1:0-39033 GCA_015478945.1 Trachelipus rathkii | reverse complement strand
ACATCGTCAGCAGAAGAGTTCAGGAGCTAAAATTTTCATCATTTCTTTCCAGATTCAAACGAACATATTTTTTACTGCATTCATCAGATTCATGTTGAAAAATTATCTTGAATTGCCCAGATCTAAGAAAGTAGCTACAACAAAGATTTATATCACATAGAAACTTAGAAAAGTCTTTTTTCTACTGATTTTCTTAGGCTCTTCAACGAGTTGTAATTATTTCACTGAAGCTTTTGCTTTTAATATGCCCTTATTTTAAAAAATTAGATTTATCGCTAAAATGGGACAGGGTGCAATCACTTGGGCACTTTACTTCACTGTTTAATGCTTGTTTAGTGATGTTGTCAAATGCGTTCAAGTAAATGGAATAATTTTGCCACTGGAAAAATCAAATCAACATTTTCGATTGCATTCAGCCAGCGTATATATATAAGGGAACTTTTGTTTCAAACAATCTTTTAAGCATATCATAAGGTCTGTTCCAGCGTGTAGAAACGGCTTGAATTAATTTATGCTGTTTGATCATCAGCTGCATCTTGTTAAAGTTTTTAAGCTTTGCAGCTGCCGTTGCTTGAATGCAGTGAATAATGAGAAGGATATGCTTCTGCAAGTAAATAACATATCTTTAACAGACTTCTGACATAATATTTAATCGTGAATGCATATTGCAACATGTGAATAAAACATGAAATTGATAGCAAGGCACATTCTCCCTTATACCAGCTACCATTTGTTTGGCCATTATCCCGTATCACTAAATGAATTCTTATTTTTTAAAATTATTTGGAAAATTTTCAAAGGCCCTTTTAGGATCTGACAAATGACAAAGATTTTCGCCGTATATATTGGCTACAAAAATTTGGCTATATTTTTATTTTTTTAGAAATATTTTTTCTTAAAATTTCAATTTTAAATTGACAAAAAATTTCCCTTATGTTGACGTAAATTTATTGTTTATAAAGCTCAATTATTCGGCCCGAATAGTTCGGCAAAAAGCCTAATACCGAATATTCGGTATTTTGGCCAAATAGGCCGAATACCGAATAGTTACCGAATATTCGGCATATACTAATTATAATATATATTATATTATATATATGTATATATATATATATATATTATAATATATATATATAATATATATATATTATATATTATATATATATATATTATATTATATATATATATATATAGTATATATATATATACATATATCAATATATCATATATATTAATATATACTATAATATTATATATATATATATATATAACTATATATATATATATATATATATATATATATTATTATTATATATACATATACATATATATATATATATATATATATATATATATATATATATATATATATATATATATATATATATATATATATATATATATATATATAATATATATTAATATTTATACTATATATAGTGATATATATATACTATATATACTAATATATATATATATATAATATAATATATATATATATAATTATTTATATATATATATTATATATAATATATATATATATATATATATATATATATATATATTATAATATATATATATAGTATATATATATATATATAATATATATGATATATATAAATTATTTATATAAATATATATATATATATTATATATAATATATATATATAATATATTATAATATTATATATATAATATATATATATATATATATATATATATATATATATATATATATGCTAAATGTGAATGAACAGGGGCAGGAGGAAGGACAAGAGATGGTAGAGGGTGAGGAAGATAAGGAGGGGAGAAGATAACTATGAAAGAATTAGAGGTGGCTCTGAAAGCGATGAAGAACGGTAAGGCACCGGGTGAAGATGGGATACCCATAGAATTGATAAAAGAGGGAGGAAAAAAAATGAAAGAAGAAATTCTGAAACTGTTTAATAGGTGTTTTAACGAGAGTGAAGTACCAGAAGGATGGGGAAAGTCAAATAATAGTGTAAAATATATGAAATGGGATAAAGGATAAGGGGAACTGAAGAAACTACAGGGGAATTACCTTGTTGAACCATCTGGCAAAAACATATGAGAGAATTTTAGAGAAAAGGTTGAGAATAGTAGTAGAACCCAGACTGGGAAGAACAGAAGCACTACGGATCTCTTGTTCGCTCTGAGAATTAAGTTGGAAAAGGTATGGGAATTCAATAAATGAGCATATATAGCTTTCCAAAATCTGAAGAAAGCTTTCGATTCAATGCCTAGGGAGAGACTTTGGAGAGCTTCCTGGAGAGAGAATATGCAAGTTGGCAGAAAGTTGAAGAGGAGCTCTGGAGATTTGTACAAGAATAGCAAAATGTAATGTAAGAAACAGAATATAAGAATAAGGAATGGTTCGAGGTGAGAACAGAGATTAAACAAGGAAGAGTGTTTTCACCAATTTTGTTCGTATCGTATCTAGATGTAGTGATAAAGAAAGTGAGAGAAGATATCGGAGATTTGGACGGTGATATTTTGGCTTATGCGGATGACTGGCGTGCTGGAGCGAAGAGGGAGACAGGTTGAGAGAGGTAGTGATTTGTGTTTTGCCACAGGCTGAGAGAGGTCGACGGCTTGACTATAAACGCAGAAAAGACGGAGATCATGGTGGTCAGTTGAAAAGAAGGAGGGAGAGAGTTGAGAATAGAGGTGGAGGGGACTGAGATAAAGATGGTGGAGAAATGTAAATTCTTGGGTGTGGAGTATTTGGAAGAGAAGGAAATGTACAAGAGATCACAAGTAGGAGTAGTACTCAATTTGTACGAGCGCTGTTAGCGTTGTTGGCCCATACTTCAAAGAAGACAAATGAGTGTGGAGGTTAAAAGGTGGGTGATCCTTGAAGGTGTGTTACCACTGATATTTACTATATTTTTAGCAGAGACAGGAGTACGGACCACAAGAGATGATAGTAGAATTACAGTTCTGCGGAGATGTACGATTTTGAGAAGACATAATGGGAAAAGACTAGGAAGAGACAGGACTAGAAACGAAAAAATAAAGAGGCAGGAGGTTGAGTTGAAGAACTATATAAAATTTGAATAAGATGGATGCAGCTAGATGTAGGTGGTGGGGACACCTGGAGAGGATGTAAGAGGGGAGAGTCCAAAAAAAGATGGGAGTGGAGACCGGAGGAAACGGAGACCCAAGAGGGGAAGACCTAGTAAGCAGATGGAAGCTCGGTGGAGGATCTCATTGTAGAAGACACGGATGCCGTCGATGGCAGGAGCTAGCGAGAAGATGGATTTTTGAAAGATAGAGGAAGATTCAGAAGAGTGCTGGGCCTCGCTGACGGGTCTTAAACCCTTCCTTGAGAGCGGATTTGTAAAAAAGTTTCGATAAAAAGTAATATACCGGTATATAATATATATTATATATACTATTATACTATATAATATATATATATATATATATATATATGATAATATATATATATATAATATATATATTATATATTATATAAAATATATTATATATATATATATATATATATATATATATATATATATATATAATATATATATATATATATATAATATATCATATATATATATATATTTATATATAATATATATATATAATATATATATATATATATCATATATTTATTATATATTAATCTAAATTATATATAATTAATTATATTATATATTTAGTTATATACTAAATTATATGTTATAAAATTTAAATATTTATATTATTGAAAAAAGAAGAAGAAGATATCAACATACATATGATCTGCCATTAAGCATATTTTAACCAGAAAAAGAAAAAAGAAAAAGGGAGAAAAATCTCCTCATCCATAAGTAATTAAGACAAAAGGATGTGATCTTTCTTTTCCCTTTTGAGGGAATTCTAATTTGTGCAGTTCAGATCTTTATCCTTTTTCACTGAACTTGTCTGTATCGAATAAAATCATACATGCCCTGGAGAGACACTGTCTGGCTACGTTATCTGTCAATGATTCCTTCTTGAAGTATCTAACCATAAATCCATTTTAAGTCAGTAATTTTGGGAAATGGTAACCACTTGATTAGATAATAAATAAAATTAATAAAATAAAAATATAAGTTATTATTCAGCAACATATTACATATACAATTACCTATTTATAAATAACTAATTATGAAATATGAATACTGTGACCAGTTTCGTTCGTATAATTATAAAATAATAAATTATAATAGCAAAAATAATATTATATTATTAAGTACAGTTGTAAAAATACAGGACAAATTGCTAATAAGAAAATAATAAATATAAAATAATAATAACATCCCATACACAAACAATCCACATAATAACTCAATAATCATAAATAAATAATAATAAGTAACATAATGATATTAATACCTATATTAAATGCCACTAAACGGCGCGGACGATTTTTATTTAAAATTCTTTTCCAATGTTAGTATATAATTAACTTGTGTCACTTCCCAACTTTTATTAGGATCATTTCACAGGATTTTATTACTTTAGTTCTTTATTACTTTGCATCGGTTAGGTTTATGAAAATTGTTCGAGCAATATATCATGTCATAATAAAATAATAATAATATAAAAAATAAAATAATATCACACGAAATACAAATAAAAATAATTATATAATATAAATAATCGCTATAAAGAAAAGGCGATAACGGTAGGAATACTAAATTTATAAACGGTTAATTATATGACACTAGTCCATGTAACGCCAATATTCGTAGTTTCAGAAAATGTAGCTCATTAAATAGTACACGTATAAACAACTTCAAACGTGATTCAAAAAGATGCAATGATTTCCTCTCGCCAACAAGAAGAGACTTTACTTTTGAAAAGCATATTGTTAGATATGAAGATATAATAGACATTAGTAGATAATAATAACGCTACGCGACTAGGTATAAAAAAAAATAAAAAATAACTATATATATATATAAATAAAAATATTAATAAAATGAATATTTCTTGTGAAGAGAATTAATATGCCAATAAATAAACCAGTAAACCATCAATAATAGTAGGGAGCCACATACAAATATATTACAATCAAAATAAGAAATCCTTTAATCAAAACCAGAAAGAAAAATGAACAAACTAAATACTGCTAAATCGCAAAAAACAGCAATTCCTCATATCCAACAAAGTCTGAACTCATCCAAATAACATGAGAAAAAAATTTACACAATCCTCCAAACCCCCAAATAATAAATTAGTCAATACCTTCTTCTATTTAATATTATTAATAGTTATATATATATATATATGTATATATACATATACATTAGTAACTTATATAATATATATAATATATATATATAATATATTTATTTATATTACAATTTTTATATATATATATCATTATAAAATATTATATATATATAATTATATATAATATACTTTAATATATATATATATATTCATAATTTAATTAACTCAATATAAAGTATATCATATCTACATTATATACGTGAGCAATTTAGTACAGAAAACTTGAAAAGATTAGGTGAGGACAAACAATACTATAGAAAAGATTGTAAAAAATGTATACAGTAAATTGTAGAATTACACATTTTTTTTAATACGTTTATAAAATTTAAATATATTTTTAACTAAGAAAACATTCAATATATTGACAACTTTGTTTATAGTACACAATTTTCCTAATCAATTTTTTATATAAATTTTATTTTCAAAGAAAATTCAGTTATTAATTATATTTTAATTCATTATTTATGGATTTAGGAAATTTTTGGGCTAAAATGACAATTTTATATTGCTCATTGGTATAATTAGATGTTGCCTTAATAAACGACTTGTCTCGCTTTGAATAACGAACTCGAGATAAGTTTAAGGAGGAGCTTTAAATTTAATTTTTATTTTATTTTAAAGGTTTTCTAGACAAAGGTTTTAACTACCGAAATTATATATGTTTTCTTGAATTTTATAATTTAATAGAATATAAAAAAAATATTGATATAGTTTTATTATTTTAAAACTAGGCCACATCACGTAAGACATGGATATGAAATTTACTATCATATTCTATTATAATATAAAGCACCATTACGAATGCAAAATAAAATATATAACCATATATCTCCAATTGTAATATCTTGATATATAATGTTTTTCTTTTTCGATATGATATATATATATATTTACATGCTTTATACTTAGATATCTTTCTATTGATAAAATCATTCATACACTATACTCATATAATGATTTAATATCTAAAGTATTATATAAATATTTATAATATATAATATATTTTAAATATATTATATGCTTTATAATAGTTTGACATTAAAATCTTCTGTTGTGAAAACCCATACTATATATAATATATATTATAACTATAATATATATATAATATATATAATAATAATATAATAAATATATAATTAATATTAATATGTATTACTATATCGTTCTCTCTATAACCTACCTACTTATTAGTACTATCATACCATAAGATTAGGAATATATAATTTGCAATTGGTAATTACGGTAATGTATAATATAAATGTATAAAAGGTAAATACTATGAGTATAGTATATATACCAGTATATAAATATTTTATATTATAATTTAGCACTAAAAATTATCTTAGTACTCATAAGCCGTGATAAGAATGACTATCTAGAGTAGATAGATACGTTATGACAAACGCAAAAGGAAATAATTATATTACACCTAGATCTCATAATACCTATACGGTATCAATAACTCTCATACTATTGGGAGTCTTCATCCACATAACATGTATTTTATTAAATATGATATGTATATATGATGGGGTTTGACGATATTAGAATAGACAGTGAATAAGTTCTCTTTTTTAAAGTTTTTGAGAGATGTTCTCTTGAATACCTAAGTGCTGGATCCATTACATTTCCTGATGTCTTATATTATATAGTTTCGATTGATTCTCATGTCCTATAACCTCTCATAAGACCCTTAAAAGAATACTAAGACCTTTGGAACGGACGGCGCCACCACTGGCTAAATCACTTAGGAGCCTTTTTGAAAGCTATCTTTTTTTATGTGTTTTCGCCACTTAAAAGAGTGCTCTTTTTTTAAGTAAATGGAAAAGCCAAACTTCACAATTTTCCCAAATTCAGTTTGATTCTTCAAAAAGGCTCAAGAAATCGAGCAAGGTTTTATAATAAAAAAAAGGCTTGAGTTGAAGAGAATAAGTCTGTAATATTTCAATTATTTTATATTTAGAAAGATCATATCCTCATAAAAATGTATATAAGGTGTATATGTACTTTATTAAAGTCATACTATATTTGGTGCACCTCCCATATTAATCGAAATTTAATCTTCTTCTCTCTCTCTCTCTCTCTCCATCTTTATTTCTCTGTAACCCGCTATGCTCAATCTCTCTCTCTCTCTCTTACTCTCTCTACTCTCTCTCTCTCTCTTCTCTCTCTCTCTCTCTCTTAATCTCTCATCATATCATACTTCTCTCTTCTCATTTAAACAAATAGCGTATTATTAAACAGTGGAAAGTAATTGGTCATTAATTGATTTAATTGTCTCTTTGTAATGAGCTATATAAAAGCAGTTAAATTTAAATCGAATAAGAATTGCAACTTTCAAATTAAGATAACAAAAATTTTAACCTATTACATTAGTTTATAAAATTTAAAAATTATGTAGATTATGACTGGATTACTTTCAGAAAGAATATTTCTTATGTAATAATAAGTAAATACAGTGAGCACGTAAGGTACAAATTTTAAAAAAAAAATTGAAATATTAATTATATTATAGTAATTTTCCATTCGTGTTTAATATATATATAATCCCAATAATGGATTATTAATTTAATTATTAATTATAGTTTATTGATTATTTATGTTGTTATTTAATGTAAGTTATTGAATTTTATTCTATTATTATATTTTATATAATTATGTATTACCATTATTATATTATTGAGTCATTGGAATATTATCCAATTATCATTAATCATTAATCATAATCATTATCAATTGATATTGATCATGTGATCTTATCATATATTTATTAATATTATGTATTAATTATTATTTTATTATATATTATTAATTTATTATTAAATTATTAATTATGTATTATAAATTATTATTATTATTATTTAATGATTATTATATTATTATTATTATTAATTATTATAATTACATATTGTTATTAGTTATTATATTTTTTAATTTATGTTCGGAGTTATATAATTAATTAATAATTATTATTAGTTCATTTAATATTTATTATTATAATTATTTATTAATTAACTTAATCAATAATAAATATTCTTAGTCTGGTGCACTCTAATATTAATATTTTGATTAATTATTATTAATGAAGTGTCGTCATAATGGACGAATAAACGTCCCATCCTTTTGTATATAGCCCTGATTTTCTTCAACTGGATATATATTATTTTCTTTATGAGACTTAATCTTATACTATAAACATGTAATCATTTAAAACTTGATTATATTTTATTGAGAATTAAGATATTTTTGATTTGATTATTTAATTAGACTATCTAGATTATCATTAATCCTATAATCATAATATAAGTATCAATATTGAGTCATTCGATCAACTCTTTATACCTCTGACCATAGTATATTATTTTTAATCTCTATATAATATATTAGTAGTAATAATTGAAATTATTATATCAAATGACTCGTATTATATTATATAATAAATTGTATATAAATATCTAATAAAATATTTTCATATATATATATATAATCGATAATGAAAAATATATAAATAATTTGTTTAATTAATATACATATAATAAGATATTATAATATATATACAAGTATATGTATTTATCTATAATATGTCACCACAGGAAAACAAATTATTTAATATATATATATACCATATATTATATAAAATATATGATAAATAAATCAATAATAATCCAAAACTAAATTTTCTATAATATGACCTATATATATAAAATTATATTATAGTATAAATATGTTATAGTTATATTTATTTTGAAAGTATTATATTATATTTATACTAGAGTCTATATATATAAATAGCTTTATAAACTATATAATATTTATATATGTTCATAGTGATTTATAAATTAAATTTATGTATAAATTGATTACCTATTATATAAATATATATAAACTATTATGTTACCCTGGTTTGGAAGTATATGTGAATTACGAGAACAAAGAGAATTAACTTTTAGAATTCACCTAAATTTTTATTTTTTTTTTACTTTTGGGGCATAATATTTATTATTAATATATATATATATATATATATTATATATATATCAGACTTTAATTGTATTATAAATCAGTAGAATCAATTTGATTTATTTTTCCATGAGATCAAAAATTTAATGATTTTGCTAAAAATTTAAATTTCTTTTTAAGAATGCCACAAAATGGAATTCGACGAAAAATTTCTGGAATGATATATTAAAAATAATTATAAAAATATAAAAAAAATAAAAAAAAGCCAAAACAATAAAATAAAAAAATAAAACAAAAAAAAATAATATTCAGAAGGTTATATTATAGGTATCTTTATATTTGATGCTAATATTAAAATATTAAAATTCTTATTGGTATTTGAGTTCAAAAGAACATATGATATCTCTCTTCTCTCTCTCTCTCTCTCATCTCTCTTCCTCTCTCTCTCTCTCTTTTTTCTCTCTCTCTGATTCTTTTCATTCTCTCTCTCTCTTTTTTTTTCTTCTTTCCTTCTTCCTTTCTTTCTTTTTTTCTTTCTTCTCTCTCCTCTCTCTTCCATCTCTCTTTCTCTCTCTCTCTCTCTCTTTGTCTCTTTAATATTATTAATAATATAATATTAAATATCATATATATTGTCTTATATATATTTAAATAGAATTTTAAAATAATATACTATTGCTATGTATATTATATATATTATAATATAATTAATTATTATAAATATTATATAATATATATATTTATTAATATATAATTATATATTAAATATTAAGATAAAATTACAATTGTAATTAATGAATATCTTATAAATTATAATTTATTATTAAAGTTCGAAGATAAAATTAGACTTTTTGAAAGTATATATTATTGCTATTATTATAATTATAATTTATATATAGTATATAATTATATATATATATTATATATATATATAATATATAATTTATATATATATCTGGAATTGTTATATTTAGAAAATTCAGAAAATGGGTATTAAATAATATAAAATACAGTAGCTTTGTAGAAGAAATTAATTTGTTCTTATTATACTGATGTATGTGTTTTATTAAAAGTTTGAAGAAATATGGTAAAACATTATTGTGCTTCGAAATCTTCCAAAACATTATTGACTATATACATATATTTTTAAATGCATTTCCCTAAGATGATTTGATAATTTGGATGACTGATGATGTGATACATAGAAATAATGTAATTTTGATAAGATGATTTTGTGAAAGATTGATTGATTAAGTCTATGATTGGTGAGATGATGTTGTCGTTCAGTTGTTGCTTTGATGACGATTTGATAGATCGATGAGTGATGAATCGAAGTCTTTCGTTTTATGTTGTATTTGTAGATGGATGATGATGATGTGATGATGATTGCATGATGGAGTGAATTGTTAACAATGAATTCTGATGTTTATCTTATGATTGGATCGATGACTTAAGCTTGATGATTGATGCACTCAGTTGATGATTAGATTTTGAGATGATTATGATTGTATAGCATGTTATTTGACTAAATGAGTGGTCATGTGATGAAAAATGATATAGAATGATGGATTAGTTAGATATGGATGATGATGATGATGATGAATGATGATGATGATGGATTTGATAGTGATCGTACAATGAATGGTTATTAAATTGTTTGATGTATTTGATGATGAATATGATTGATTAGCATAAGATGTGTTTTACTTGTAAGGGTGTTCATGACGATCAATGACGAACACGATCAAATAAGATTATATAATTAGGATTATAACTGGTAATATATAATATATATATAGAGACTCAATTATTCATATTACTTATAATTATATATATAATCGTTTTCCTATCAGACTATATAATATTATATATTAATATATATTATATTATAATCAATTACTATGTTATTATTCCTCATTATATTAGTTTAATTAATAAATATTAGCCCATATAATATATAATTATTTAATAATTATATATATATCAATTTATTCTATTTATTAAACTTTAATTTTTTCGCATAGGATTATACTGCTCGTTTGATTAATTTTGTAACAGGATATTAATTGATATAAGCTAATAAACCTATTACGAAAGATGAAATCATATTATCTCCTTTGCTAAATCTACCCTGCAGTCATAAGAGTGCAAAATTAATTAAAGTTTACAAGATAGATTAGAAAATTAAAGATAAAAAGATTTATTTAAATTAAGTGAAAATTTAATTTAATTTAGAAATAAATATTAATTTATGGTCAAAAATATTACCAAGATTGGTAAAATGGAATACAAAAGTAAAAGAATAAATCTAGGAATATATAATTATATTTCATATTTTACTTAATTATTGTAATAAGTTTTTTTAGGAAGTTAAGTTAACATCTCTATTATATAATTATTAATATTATTAAATATAATATTTATTCATATATTATTTTATTATAATATTTCCAATATAATTATTATTATTATGTTATTATTAGTTTATTGCATTATGGATATTATTTATTTATTTTTATCCATATATTAAACCTGTCAAGAATATGAAATTATCATCATCACGCTTCGTCATCATTCTGAAATGTATTTTTGTCTTCAAAACCTTTTTAATAGTATAGGGTACAGGAAAAGTTTTTATCAAAATTTGGTTATTTTACCCGCTCTTTCGTATGGTGATATGAATTTTTTCCCGCCAAAATCGCATAAACTTTTTCATCTGCACAAATGTTGGTTAAATGTAGTTATCGTGCGTGGCGACAATCTTTCATTTGTCTTCGCGCTAATATGAAACCTGTATATTTATGGTATATATAACTTGTGGATGGATAAAAAGTATAAGTATATATCATCCTTATATATTATATCAAATTATGATAATATTATATATATATATATATATATAACGTATAAATTAATACTTTTACTATATATATATATATATATATATATATATATATTATATGTATATATATATATAATATATATTCTTACCACACTTTTGCATTCACATTAAAGTGAGTACATTGCACCCTCTACACACTTTCCCTTCATCTAAATGCTATTCCCACACACTTCTCTACCTCCCAAAAAAGATTAATAATTTAAAAATATATTGACACAACCGGACCCTCATCCACCCCTACCCCACCACTATTATATTTGGAGTTGACAGTCTCCAGTGGTGGGGTTTAGTGAAGTCATTAAATTGTAAACTTGTTCTGCTGTTTGATCTTTTTTCATCATTCTTTTCTGCAACCTTTGCGGCTTTTCTTTAATTTCTATTTTGTCGAACACCACCTCTCTTGTTCTAGAACACCTCTCTTGTTCTTCACCGAATCAGAGGTGCGAGGTGTTTGAGTGTTCTGACAGCAAAGCTTCCTCTGCTCTCTCCAACTGTGTTGTATCCTCAATTTTCAACAAAAGTTTCAATTTGCACATTTGTCCGCAACAATGTAATCTATTTTCCCGCTTTGAAGTCTTCTGAATTTTCTACTCTAGGGCTCTAAATTACTCTACTGTTCTATTGTCAGTCTACAATTCAATTCATCTGTTCTGTTAATTTATCGCATAACTCTAATTACTATCCTAAATTCTTTGACTATTTGAACTCTAAAATATAACATATTCTTCCTAATTTCTCAAAATAATCATTTTGAGTGATTTTAATGTTCACTACCGCCATTGACTTATCTCTAGTTCTCACGGTACAGCTGGTAAACCTACCTACCATTACTCTATTCTGAATGACCTTGAGTAATTGGTGCAGCTCCCTACTCGTATCCCTGAATGTTTTTGGGATGAACCCAACATTCTAAAACTTTTCTTAATTTCCAACCCTTCTCCTTAGTCTGTTAAACTCTTTCCTCCTCCTGGCTCCGCCTATCGCCTTATCTCTCTGTATCTTTTCTATCTCTTCAAGTCTTCTACAGGAATGGCCCCCGTCTACGGTGAGGAAACGTATTTGACACTTTTATTGTGGTCGTACTATATTGATTTTCTATGGAATGACTACTGGTAATGGTAGAGGTCTCTCGAATGTGCAGAACACATAACTTAAATAATTATCTCTAGCATCAAGGCGTATATTCCATATTCTTTCCCTTCAACCAAACATAACAAACTTTGGTTTAGCTCTGCTTGTTTTCGTACTATTCTTCAAAGGGATGCTGCTTCAAGAATTTACTGTTGTTTTCGAACTCCAGAAACATATGCTATTTATATACTTCACCCAGGAATCGGGAGAAATAAATTCTCAAAGACACTAAAAACTCTTTTCTCTGTCGAAAATGCAATGATATTTCTGGTTAATCTTACTCTCACCCTTTCTGGGGTTTTAAAAAGTTGTCCGCTCTGACTTTGAGTCTTCCTCTTTCCCTCCTCCAGGTACAACTGCCATCTTACATTCAGCTAAAGTTGAATCTTTGCTCAAACGTTAGCTTATAAGTTCACTCTTGACGATTTCGGAGCTATTACTCCTCCTCCACCTCCACCTCCTCCACCTCCTCCACCTCCTCCACCTCCTCCACCTCCTACACCTCCTACACCTCCTCCACCTCCTCCACCTCCACCTCTTCCACCTCCACCTCCTCCAAATCTTTTATACCTAACATCATAATTTCTTCTAAAGATATTATTTCTGTTCTTTCTGAGCTTGGCACTAAAAAGGCGTGTTTCATATTTTAATGTCAGTCAAATTTTTTCAGAATAATTAGTTTTTTATTAAATTTTCCAATTTTTAATACATTTTTTATTTGTTATTTTTTTTTAATAGTTTTAGAAGTCGATTATGTGGATGGTCATCTTGTGTTAATTCAAATGCTTAATGTTTTAATGTTTATATAATAATTAGTTGATTATTTTTTTTATTATTATAATTAATTGGTAATAAAAAAAAACTTTCTTACTTCGAAATAATATCCAATTTGTGACTATGTATGTATGTATGTATAGTATGTATGTATGTAGTGGTATAACTGTATGATTGGGGAATGCACGAAAGTGAGATAATAGAATATGTGACAGATGAAGATATTTTCGTATGATGTATGTATGGTATGTATGTAGTATGTATGTATGTATGTATGTATGTATGTATGTGTATGTAATGATATGTATGTATGTAATGTATGTATGTATGTATACTGGCTAGATACATGTATGTACTGTATGTACTGTATGTATAATTTTAGCAACGTATTTCAACTAAAACGCTAAAAAATATCTGATAGTATAATAAGGATATATATAAGCAATATGAGAGTACACTTATATCTGACAAGATAGAAAAAAAACTATTATAGTCGCCGTCAGATATTTTAGACCTATATATTTTCGGTCTAGTATAGTATAAATAGGTCCTTATATTATTATAGATATTAATATATATTATATATATTATTATATGTGTGTGTGTGTGTGTGTGTGCTGTGTGTCATTTGTGTGGTGTGGTGTGTGTGTGTGTGTGTGTGGTTTGTGTGTGTGGCTGTGTGCATGTGTGTCCTGTATTGTGGCTTTGGCATTATGTAATCGGTAATCTTTTTTAAATTGTATATTTCCCTTTAAATTTTTTGAACTTGATCTCCATGTATATTCCCAGTTCAATTGAATATAACAAAGAACTACAAGCTGAATGCCTTTAAAAGGGCTATCTTTTTCATGAGGTTTCGAATGAAAAAAGCCTCTACTTTTCAATTAAAAGCAACTTCACAATTCCCCGAAATTTGTTGACACAGCGCAAATGCGGCATCTTAATCTAATTCTCTATATTATAAAAGATGTGACAAAAATGACGTTTGAATAGCTGCTTAAATTTTAGCTTCCTTCATAAAGTGTCATTGTGAGTTTTCTTATTTGTACAAGGGGCATGTAAGTCCGTGTTTAGACTGTCTCGATTATGATTTCTTTATCATCTCTTCCCTCATTTTCTCCCTCCAATTCTCTCTCTCTATGACTTTTATCTTATCTCTCTCTCTATGATTTTTATTTTATTCTCTCTCCTCATCATACATCAAGCGATTGTACCACACTGTTCTGCTATATCCAGCACACTTCCTTACTAATGGTATGTATTCTATATTCTGTTTTTATTGTCCGATATTTCGGATTTACTCCTCTACTCAAACTTTACTCTGCCTTCTTTCTCTGTCTCTCCTCTCTCTCTCTTCTCTTCTCTCTTCTCTCTCTCTCTTCTCTTCTCTCTCTCTCTTCTCTTTTCTATTTATTTTCATATATTTAAGGATAATTAATACTCCCAAATATAAAATACATTCCTAGTTTTCTTCTCTGTTTACTTAATTATTTCTTTTCCGAGTCCCTCATTTTCTCCCTCTTTCAATTCTCTCTCTCTATGACTTTTATCTTATCTCTCTCTCTCTATAGATTTTTATTCTCTTCTCTCGTCCCTCTCTCTCTGTCTCTCTCTCTTCTTCTGTTTATCGCAACGCCTTCTTACTATTGTGTTGTTATCCTCTCTGAATTTACTTATTCTATGAGTAAGGTGCGAGATCTCTCTCTCTATCTCACTTCTCGTCGTCTACATAGATCTCTCGTCGCTCATCACTACTCACTCATTCTCCATCATCTCTCTCATTTCATGGGATCTCTCTGCTCGTACTACTCTCGTTCGCGCTTTGTCTCTCTCTCTTAAGCTCTCATCTCTCTTCTCTCTCATATTACAATGATATTAATTTGGCGATAATGGCCCTTTTGTCTCTCATCTTTTAACCATGATAGAATATTTTCTTGCAAAAGATGAAAATATCGCAAAAGAATGAGGACAGCAAACACACGAATAACTCAGAAGATTATCGATCAAATATAAATATATAGTTTCTAATAAAATATAAGTGAAGTTATAATAATATATACAGATATTGCATACAAATAAAAAGTAACATATACATATAAATATTATTATATAAATATATTATTAACTAAATTATATTGTAATAATATATTAATATATATAATCTTCCTCGTATATATTATATATATATATAAAAATCATTATATATTAATCATAATAATATATATATATAATAGTATAGTGTATATTTCTATAATTATTTACATTTATATATAATTATATTTTATGAATTATGAATAAAATAAAAATAGAATAAATAAATTAAATATTATCGATGTTAACTTGGCTAACGTACTTACTTGTAAAGCCAATTCTTAATTATTTACAAAAAATACAATTCATCCATTCATTTGAACCACTAAATTAATTTATAAAAACATTTCTCGGCAGTAAATAATGCATAATGTTGAAATGAATGTTTAACATTTTCTTTTGAAAGTTGCATATAAATGAAGAGTATTGTATATATATAATGATTGACAAGCCCTAGGCGGTTTAATACTAACCTAATATATATATATAGGTCCTTATATATATACTTATATATATATATATATATATATATATATATATTATTTATATTTCTAAATATATATATATATATATTTATATTATATATATATTATATATATAGTATCAAATAAAATAACATTAAATATATTAATATAAAATAATCATAAATAGAATATTATTATACATATAGTATATTATATATAGTATTATTATAAATAACTATAATATCTCTAATACTATAATAATAATATTATATATAATAGTATTATTAATATATATATAGTATATTGTATATATAAATATAAGTTTTTATTTTAAATATCTAAATATATATATACTGATACTATATGTTAATGTATCACTATTAACCTATATTTTAAAGATTTTTTAATAAAGTATAAAAAAAATATTGTATAGATACGTAAAAATATAAATGTACAATTACTATAGTATGACTACCGTTACTTTACATATATAAATAATTTGCTGTTAAAAAATTATATACTATATAACTAAAATATATCCTAAAATATAATATAACTAAAGTACCTGCCAGTATAAATATTTCAACTACAAATATACTGATAAGTCCTCTCCCTATATATATAGATATTTATTTAACTAAAAATTGTATAAACTCTATATATATATTATATATTTTATATATTTCTATATATAGTATATAGGTTACTTTAGATGGAAAATTATATATATATTAATGATAATAATTATAGTAATATTTGACTTTTATATAGAATATATATATATTATATATATATATATTTAATAATAGCCATAAAAGCTTTAATGTTAAAATTTGCTCTAGATTGTTTTTCAATGCATTATTTTTAATGTAAACTTTGAGTATTGATTAGGAATTAATACCTTTAGTTTCTTTATTATTTTTCTTGTTCATGTATATAATACATATATTAGTATATATATATATTATATATATATATATATATAAATATATATATATATATGATATATTATATATAGCCTATAGTATATATATATATATATATACATATAGGAGAGGGTAAAGTCAAGAGAGGGGAGAGAGAGATAGAGAGAGTTAATAGTTAGATTTTTTTTATACATTACATATAACTTGTTTAAAATTAGTTTCAACTCTCATGATATATATATTAATATATATATATATATATAATATATATATATATTATATATATATATATTAAATATATATTAATATATATATATATATATATATATTATATTATTATATATAATATTTATAATATATATATATATTATATATAATATATTTATATATATATTATATTAATATAATATATATAATATTAATTTAAATATATAAATATTAATAGCCCTTAATTTCATCTTATTCCACAATTTGCTTGCTCCCAACCTCTTATTATTAATTTTCCACTAAGATTTAGTAAAATCTTCCTCTATACAAAAATTTCGGTACATACTTTGGATTAAATTAATTGAGGACCTCCCTAGCATATGTGTTATTTTAACACACTTATACATCACGAAACTGTTAATAATAGGTACTGATGTTAATGATACTGAGATAAATCTCAGATATATATATTTATTTAACATAACAAAATAATGTTATCAGACTCATGATTAGTTGTAGATCTATCTTGTCACTCTATCAAAGATAATTTTAGAGTGAATACTCTTCTTCAGTATTAGAGTTAGTTTTAGCAGATTCTGGAAACTTCGTTTCTGTATATTCCGTCACGTCCTCTCCTACTACTTACTCTCTCGTATTCTCGTTTTGTTCTATCTCCTTCATCTCTCATATCATTCTCCTGATCTCTCTTCTTGAATTATTCTTACCACTCTAACTATTACATAACTCTCTTATTTCTCCCACAAAGTATTTTATTATAGATTCCATCCCACGTTGGATAAGTTATCTTCATTCCTCTTTCCACGTAGACGGGCTTGATTTATGTTCATGAAATTAATTTTTGTATATGAATTATTAAATATCTTTAGAGGATTACAATTGCTTTATTGGAATATCAGCTTTATAAATAATTGTGAATTATTAGTTTTATACTTATATTTAAAACCATTTAGAGGTGCCCAATCTTTAAACAATTTAGTTTAAAATTGTATTTGCTACTAAGCGTTGTAGTCTAATTCAATAGTTACTTTCAATATTAAGTGTAGTGTATTTTTTGTTCAAATGTTTCTTGGCGTTTGCATAGAAGATAATTCAAGTCGATTGAAGTTTACATTGTTGAGAAAGCTTGAAAATGTGTTTCCAGAGGTTTGACAACTTAGAAACTCAATGATTCACTGGATAAACTAGATAGCTAAGGGTGAGATGAACATTTATTAACTTAACTTTCAACGGATTCCTAACATTTCAAATTAAAGACCTGAATTCTTGAGAGAAGTTGTGAAAGCGTTTGCTCTTTGTATAGTTGTGCTTGCCCTATCCAATGATAAGTCATAAAATAATTCATCATTATCACCCACCTTCTCTCCCCAAGACTGGGGGTAAGGTGCGTAGCATGCACAGAAACAGAAAAGTAGTAGAAGAATATGACGCAAGTCGAAAAGAAAGCCCAACCTTACCGCCCCTTTATACCTTTAGTGAGAACTCGTCGCAATCAGAAAATCCACCCTAGAGCTTCACGGGACCGCCGACGGTACCCTTCACTATGGATCTCGCTAATGTGGGGTTCATCCCTTGGCCCAGGTGGGCCACAACCATATACCCCCTCACAAAACCCCGCCATTCACTCCTATTATGTACCTTTCTTCTCGCATCTGCCAAACTCACATTTCTCTCCTCCAGGCATTCCTTTACTGACTCAATCCACTTTTTCTTCGGTCTCCAGCCAATCGATTCCCAGCACACTCACCATTATACATCTGTTTAACCAACCAACTATCATCCATCCTTTACACATGACCAAACCATCTTAATGTGCTTTCATCTATTCTCTCATTTACCCCTTTCTTAATACCACGCAACTCTAATACATTCATTCCTCATTTTATCAATTCTTCTCACACCTAATCCTCCCCTAAGATTGTCCATCTGAACACATTGTACTTTAGAGCTATATCTCTTATTCCAGACCATAGTCCACTACTATACATTTAAACACAGGTAACAACATACCTTCATGTAAAACCCTAGAGCACTCATGACTTAGTCCCTTTACATCCACCCAGGATTTAATTGCACCACCACCTTCCTCCCATTCACAACTTTCCTACAACAATCTGCATCATCCATTCCCTTTTCATCCAATATATATCCTAAATATTTAAACTCAGACACTTTTTGTAGCTGCTCACCATCTAACATAACTTCACACCGAGGACTGTCCTCACTCACAACCATAACCTTACTCTTATCTACGTTACTTTCAAACCCCTCCTTTTTCCACACCCCGTCCAAATCTTCTACATCCTCTCAAACTCTTCAGAATTTCCCACACAAAACCAATCATCATCTTTATAATAGGTGGGAATCTCCACTCTCTTCTTCCTCTCTCAATCATTCTAACCACCATCCCCTGCCACCCCCACCTTCAACATTCTTTCATAAACTCCATCCATGATAACAAATTGAAATAACAAGGATACATAAACACATCCTGCATTCCACTCTGCTATTATTTATTGAAACCAATCACTTTCGGACTCTATTTATTCTTACAACACGCTCACTATACGTCAACAACCACATTTTATTCCACCTCTCACACTTTCTACCAGCAACACCAGACATCCACTAACACTGACCATAGAGCTTCCTATTAATCCATCATACGCCTGTGCAATCCATAAACTAAATACATTATTCTCCTCCTCCCTACATTTTCCCAATCATTTGTATTTTTCAATGTAAAGATTCAATCCACACATCCTCTACCACCTTCTAAATGCACCATATAACAATATGATTCTCACCAAATCATTTCCTTCAGTCACTAACGCACTCTATTTGACCAAAATTACAGCATATATCTTTCCTACAGCACTCAATAAACTAATTCCTTCTTATAATACCTACTGTTACCTTATCCCCTTTACCCTTATATATAAGGGGGTACTATTATTGATCTCCTCCAATCCTCGGAACTATACCCTCCCTAAACGCTTTTTTACACAGCTTCCAAATCCAATCAATCACTAATATATATATATCATATATATACTAGTATATATATAATATATATATACTATTATTACTATAATATTATATATATATATATATATATATATATATATTATATAATATATATATATATATATAATATATATAATATATAATATATTATGTAATGACATTACTTTATATTTTCGATAAATGAAATTGCGTAATAGTAGTTCTGCAGCAGGCCGGTGCACCCACGATTTTGTATAAAAATCACAGGCTAACTCTAAAAAATACATAATGAATAATAAATTAACAACGAAAATCGTCGCTCTCTTTAGGAAAAAAAGTTACAGCCTCCCAAATTTGTTAAAAATCCCATAGGAATTTGTTATATATATATATATATATATATATATATATATATAATATATATATTATATATATATAAAAAAAATATATATATATAAATATATATAATATATATATATAATAATATATATATTAATAATATATATATATATATAGATATATATATATATATATATATATACCGTATATATATAGATATATATAATATATATATATATATACCTATAATATATATATATATTATATATACTATAATATAATATTTTTTTTATATAAAAAATTAAATCACAGGATATACTAAAAAAAAAAAAATAATAATGAAGCTAAGAAAAAGAAAATGATTTAAGTCTTTAGGAAAAAAGTTAGATCCTCTCAAAGTTTAAAATTTTCCCATAGGCTTTTTATAAAAAAATTAGTGGGCCTAGTGCTCGTTTAAGGGCCATCCTAGTTCAGGTTAGTGTTGACAAAGATTGTTAAGCAAACACATAGATTTTCTCTGTGCCTATAACTTGTGTATAACTAACAAATCTCTTATATAACTTGAACTATGAACTTCAAAATGAACCTAACCTTGAAAGATCAAAAAAATGGAAAAATCTATTGGGAGTTTTAACAACTTTGAGAGGCTGTAACTTTTTCCTAAGAGAGCGACGATTTTTCGTTTTTCATTATTCCTTAGTATTATTTTTTTAGGATTATCCTGCTGATTTTATAAAAATCGGGGTGAGATCCCTCTGCACTACTATTACCTGGAAATTTATTTGGAATACATAAGAAATAATAATGCTCACGAGAGAGCCATAATCTAGGAGGGGGTGCACTCGATTAACGTCGAGCAGGGACGAAGCAAATGCCTAAGGAAAGAATTCTCACAATTCTCCACCGACCAGTTGCGAACTGGACCCACTTTGTTTTGATTGTGAGTGCTCTAACACTGAGCTACCGGGGGCGCTTTTTAAATAAATAAATATAAAATATTTAAAGAAATATTATTAAAATATACAAATATATACGTACATACACATAAAAATACATATATAAAATATCATACATATACAATATTACTATCCATATATTACATATGCTTGCCAAACACTATCATTCTAACCAAATTTTTACATTATATTTCACTATAATCTCTACTATTTACTATATTTAAATATATTATTGATGCTATACACTTTTAATTAACTATTATTACGCTATACAATATATTCACTATTTTAAATTGTTCACAACATTCATTAATTAAATTAATATTACGCTATACATTATATTCACTATATTTTAAATTATTCACCACTATTTTCTTATTAATAATTATTAACACTATCACTATTATTATTATGTTACGCTTATATCAACCATCCACGAAAAGATTAATGTCCGTAGCAGGGAATCCTAACCCTTTGCCACCAGTGGAACGAGAATTTGAAAATTCACGAAGCGAGAGAATTTAAAAAAAATTCTTCAAGACTCGACGACATTGGAAACGAGGCCTTCACCACTTTCATAATTTAAAGGTTCAAGTTCTTCTTTTTTAATTTTCTTTTATATAATATATATATAGCTATATAATATATATATATATATAATATATATATATATATATATATATATATATATATTATATATATATAAATATATATATATATAATATATATAGTATATATATATATATATATATTATAATATATTTCGATCTTTACACAGGAATTGCAGTTAATATATATATTATATATATATATATATATATATAATATAATATAATGTATATATAATATATATATATATATATATATATATATATATATATATATATATATATATATATAATATATAATATAAATATATTATATTATATTTATATATATATATATATATATATATTATACACAAAAAAAAAAAAGTTAATGAGGAAGTTAACGTCGTTAATTTTTAATCGTTAACAAAAATATTAACGAGGTTAATCATTAAAGCGTTTATCGGTAAAGAATGTAGCGTAAGTTAACGTTAATCTGTAACGTAACCGTCTTCACAATAGTAGGAATTGTCAATAATTATTTGTTAATTAGATTTCTTTTAAATATAATATCCCTTAACAATTTTGAAGATTGATATTAAGCTTATAAGACAAATTAATAAGGCTTTGACCTATAGCAGATGCTTTTGCCGCTTGCCGAAGAATTCTTCCAAAGCGTAAATACCTTATTAATTAATACTCAATACCAGGTGTAAGTAAAAGAATATCCCAGTTTCAATGCTTTATTATAAAAACATAATATACAATATCCATATCATATCATACATCAAAGTGAAGAGTAAGTTGCATAGTTTCGAATATGCACTTGCGCCAGAACGAGTTCCTGATGGGTCGACATACGCGCATGCGCGCATTCAGATGTAGTCTTCTCTAGTGCGTGCTCCACATACTGACAATGGCGAGTCCTGAGCGTAAAGCTTTCTGTGTCCTACAATTTGCTAATTGTGAATCTGTAATTACGATTCAACGTGCGTATCTTTTACTTTTCCAGTGTGACCCACCGTGTGGCATAAACATTCGCCGATGGTATAGGCAATTTGCAACTAATGGATGTCTTTGTAAAGGCCAAAGTACAGGACGGCCAAAAGTGACTGTACAGGATGGGACCGTATCAGCGGCCTCGTCCTTCATTATTCCTAAGAAAATCCGTTCGGCAGAGCAAGTCACGAACTGGAAGGTGCCAAAAACGAACGGTGTGAAAGGGTGTTTAAAAAAAGGAAACGTTTTACACAGGCGTGCATACCGGTTGCAGTTTGTACAGGCTTTAAAGCCCGACGACTATTCTCTACGGTTTACTTTTGCCTGTGCAGTGCTAGGTCGAGACGATGACTTTCTAGATCGTGTAGTGTTTAGCGAATGAGTCACTTTCATCTCACGGGTAAGGTGAATGCCCATAATGTTCGTATCTGGGGTCTGAAAACCCGCATGAACTTGTAGAACACGAACGTGATTCCCCAAAAGTTAACTTTTTCTGCGCCATATCCCGATGCCATGTCTACGGACCTTTCTTTTTTCGCAGAAGCAACCGTAACAGGGGTCGCCTATCTCGATATGTTACAACAATGGCTCTTTCCACAATTATTAGAGGTTGAAGCGGTAAACTTTATACGGCAGCAAGATGGAGCCCCTCCACATTGGAGTCAAATAGTGCGAGCGTGGTTGAACGACATACTCCCAGATCGTTGGGTCATAATGGTCCAGACGACAAAGCTCTATATATCTGGCCCCCTCCGGTCCCCCCGGGCTTAACGCCATGCGATTTCTTCCTATGGGGCGCTGCGCCAATTATTACGCAAGAGTTTAAACGCAGGAATTGAACAATGCCGTTCCTCTCCATTACTCCGGAATCTGTTACCATGTTTTGGACAGGAATTGGATTATCGCTGAATGTATCCCCTATAACGAAGGGGGCACATATTGAACATATGTTGGAAAAACTAAACTCTGTTCAATGACCTTTCACTTTGATTGTATGATATGCTGTTGATATTGTATATTACGCTGTTATAATAAAGCATTGAAAAAAACTGGAACATTCTTTTACGAACAGCCGAGTAGTATATTATTGTAAAAATATTAGGGATATGTCAACTTAGAATTTTAATACAAATATGTATATTTTTTTATAAATACAACGCTTATTTGAGCCTAGTTCTTATATTTTTTCACTAGTCGCAAAGAAGCAAGTTCAAGTAACTAACGGAAAGAAGTTAATGATCATGAACGGCAACAAGTCTACTATCTCTTTTTCTCAGCGATACCCAATAAGAAATCGAGAATACAGCAAAAGAAAAAAATGGCCAAACATTTCTAAACGGGATAATAACCGTTTAAGAATAAACACATTTTGAGCCCATTGAGCAGCGAGCGTTTAGAAATTTTTGAAAAAAAAAAAGTTTCTCTCTTTCAACCCTGATCGAAATCGAATCTAATACATTTAAAATTCTGATAAAGAAAATATTTTATAAAACTCGTTAATTAGTAACGAATTAACGGATGTAGGGAAAAATTTTTAACTCGTTAATAGTCCGCTTTACTTTTTTTCGAAATTAACGAAAGCGCTAAAAGTTTAACAAAAAAATTAACGAGTTAATTAACGGATTAACGCTTTACGCGTTAATGCCCACCTTTGTATATATATATATATATATATATATATATATATATATATATATATTATATAGTATATATATATACTATATATATAATATATATATATATTATATATATATATATAATATATATTATATATTATTATTATATATATATACTATATATATATATATATAAATATTATATTAATAATATATAATAATATATATATATATATATATATATATATATATATATATATATATATATATATAAATATATATATTATATAATATATATATAATATAATATATATAGTAATATATATATATAATATAATATTAATATATATATATATAATATATATATATATTATATTATATATAATATATATATATAATATATTATATATTTATATATATATATATATATATATATATATATATAGTATATATATAATATATTATATAGATATATATTAGCTGATACGTAGCATAGCATCGGACTCGCAGGCGTTCAAGGGCTTCAAGGATTCACTAAAGTCTTGACGAAATAGACGAATAGGGTGGTCAAAATATTTCAAAAGGGAGGCAGAATGATTTAGGTGAGGAGCTTAAATTAGAAATGGACTGCTGGAAGCGAAACTAACACCAGCACTCCTCTCCACGAAAGGACACCTTTTCCCTTCTAGCATCGGTCAGAATTGTTGAAACTTTTCATAAAAATATTATAATTACACCCCTCCCTAGTTTGCTGCTGCTAGACGCGAATATTTAGTATAGGTTGGGAAATATTATGAGGCAAAGATGGGCCAGCCTTAACTGCTTTTAATTTTGAGCAACTAATCTTTGAAATTGGTAATATGGACTTGTCCTTTGAAGAAGACATTGAGGAGGAAAATGAAAAATCTTTGAGAATTTTGGAAAAAATTCATTTCAAATTTTTACTAATAATATTATAAATAATTTTTTGTAATTGATATTACACTAAATTAGCTATTTGAATATTAAAACCTATTGTTGAAGTCGCACTTATTATGCGGAAGAACGTGCGCGACTTGCGATAGCGGAGGTTTTATGGTCTGAATAGGTGCGGAGAGCGCTAGCGGACTACGTTTTCTCGAGGCGCGGAGGTGCGCTAGCGGACTACACCTAAATGAGCGGGGTGCCCGTGCCCACCTCTTAATTTGGAGGGCTCCAGCCCCGGAGCCCATATAGACGAGCCGCCACTATATATATATATATATATATAATATATATATTATAGTATAGATATTATATATATATAATATATATTGAATATATAAATATTATATATATATATATATATATATATATATATATATATATATATATATAATATATATATATATATATAATATATATATATATATATATATATATAATATATATATATATATATATATATATTATATATATATATATATATATATAAAGAAGGTTTGTGTGAAATTATTTGAATTTTCTTTTATTATTTTTATTTTTATTTTTATTTCGAACAGACCCACATTAGCAGTGCTGGTCAAGGAGAAAATGTTCCAAAGTGAAAAGGACTTTCAAAAGAAGGTACTAATAAAAATAATTGTCAAACCTTCTGTTGCAAATATTGCAATTTAGATTTTTAAATGTAATGAAGAGTTGAAAATCATCTTGGAATTTGCCATTACAAGAAAATTTAAAATGCTGCCCATTGAATTATGAAAGTAATCGTAAAGACTCTTAAGCTCTCATCTGCTAACTCACAACAATATTAAATTATTTAAATGTTCTGAGTGTGACTATGAGTGTAATCAGAAAGGAAGCTTAAAATTACACATGCTACCGGCCCATCAAAATATTAAATATTTAAAATGTTCTGATGTTGACTTTGAGTTTTAATCGGAGAAGAACACTTAAAAGACAACGATGGCTTACGCATCAAAATATAAAATTATTTAAAGTTCTGAATGTGGGTTTGAGTGTAAGCAAAAGAAAGCTTAAAAAAGGAGCACATGGTTCGCATCCAAATTAAAATTATTTAAAATGTTTCTGAGTGTGACTATAAGTGTAATCAGAAAGGCATACTTAACTCACACATGCTTACGCATTCAAAAATATTAAAATTATTTTAAATGTTCTGAATGTGGCTTTGAGAGTAAGCATAAAGGAAGCTTAAAAATACACATGGTTACGCATCAAAATATAAAATTATTTAAATGTTTCTGAATGTGGCTTAGAGTATAAGCATAAAAAAAAAGCTTAGATTACCATCTTTGCGCATCAAATATTAAAATTAGTTTAAATGTTCTGAGGTGACTATGAGTGTAATCAGGAAAGGTACTTAAAAGCACATATGGCTACGCATCAAAATATAAAAATTATTTAAATGGTGCTGAGTGATGACTATGAGTGTAATCAGAAAGGACACTTAAACTCACACATGCTTACGCATCAAAATATAAAATTATTTAAATGTTCTGAGTGTGACCATGAGTGTAATCGGAAAGAAAGCTTAAGATTACACATGCTTACGCATCAAAATATAAAGTTATTTAAATGTTTTGTGTGTGACTATGAGTGTAACCAGAAAATATGCTTAAGATTACACATGCTTAAACATGAAAATATAAAACTATTTAAATGTTCTGAGTGTGGCTATGAGTGTAATCAGAAAGGAAGCTTAAGATCACACATGCTTACGCATACAAAATATAAAAATTATTAAATGTTACTGAGTGTGGCTTTTAGTTAATCGTTAAGCGAAACTTTAAAAACGCACATGCTTAAGCATGAAAATATAAAGTTATTTAAATGTTCTGAGTGTGACTATGAATGTAATCACAAAGGTCTGCTAAAAAGACACATGCTTAGTAAGCATGGAAATATGTAACGAGCAACAACATAGTGAAGAACGAAAAGTGCGAAGTATTTGTACCTATTGAATTAAAGCACAATCAATGATAAGTAAAATGATAATGGAAAATAGTAGAAGAGGTCGATAAAGTTATGTATGACAGTGTTGATTTACCAGAAAAACGTGTTCCTCATTTCAAGGCAAAAGAAACATGAACATCTTAAAGTAGAGGAGGAAACCCCTCAAGTTTCCTGGAGAAGGATTAATAAAGTGAAAATAAAAATTAAGGATAATTTATGGGAAAAAGATATAAGGAACAGTGCAGTGGATACGTGTTGGAACGAACTTGCATCCTGTCGGTTTTGTTCAATTCGTTCAGCTATGTTTTTTTATTACGATTCTCAATGGAGTCTTTGAAAAAGTATCAAAATTTTCATTACATACAGGATTTTTTGAAAGGAAAATCAATAGTTGAATGACATCTGTTGCAGACAAAGATCCGTCGATGTCTGGTCGAGGTTTTCTCCTTAAAAATTTGAAACTTCAAGAGAGAAGTTAAATAAAAATAAAAATGAAAATTGGTCAATACTCATCACTGCTAATCGTAGCCTAAAGGGATGCTGAGGAAGACGGATTAAAGGTATGTAAGTTAATTTCTCTCAGCAGATATTGGAATGACTTTGGACTGAATATTTGTGCTTTCATCGTTCTGAATAAAAAACGGAAGAGCCCATAAAAAACATTATAAAAAAATAACTGAAATTAAAGAATTAGACCTAGAATGGACTTATATAAGTGTTTGTTCTAAATCTATTTTAACTCTGTAACATTTATAACTTTTATTATTAAAATTGAATTAATATCACCAAAACGAGTAAAATTTAAATGTAATTAAAATGAAAATTTATAAAATATAATAAAAAATACAGAAACGAAGATACTGATTCGTTAACGTCTTCTTTATAATCCCCTCATTTTAGAATTATTTGTATCTTTCAATCCTCCTCGTCCTCCACAATTTCTATCTTTCATTATGATTGTGATTGTTATTATTATTATTATTATTATTATTATTATTATTATTATTATTATTATTATTATTATTATTATTATTATTATTATTATTATTATTATGCCCGTAAGGGTGTATTGATTTTCATAGTAGTGTTATGCTCTTGATTACAAACTTGGGCATGGCATAGCGATGAGAACCAATGCAGAAGGGTCTTTTTGTGCGTCCCCTCCGACCCCCAGCACGTGTATGTGCATTTGTTATGCATTCGTGCATTAGCATTTGTCACATGCACTTTCTTTCAACCTTTCTTTCCCCTCATTTTTCATAAAATTTTCTGTTCTTTTCAATTCACCTTTATCACAGTTTCTAACTTTTTTTTTTTCAATCCAATAGTCCCTTTAATTATTTATATAAGGTTGCCCTCCCTTTTTTCCATCACGCGCCCCACGGGGCTATCCGGTGCCTCTTCCCGCATGGGTTTCAGTTCACCCCATACTTCCTCCCCGTACAGTTGAAAAACTGGTCATTTCAGCTCACTTCTGACTGGTCGCAATTATAGGGAACCCGACCTTGAGCTAACGGCGAGGAGGCTGTTTCTACGCTTGTTTATAATCGCTGCGCTTTACTTGAAGATATAAATATATAAAGATGCCGTGCAGGTACACGGGTGCGTCACCGACGCTAGATTCCGGACGAGGATCTTCGAGCCACATCACAGCCCACCCTACGGGTGTTCGGTCGGGTGCGTTGTGTGGGTCTCTGAACTGTGACCTGTTGTGAGTAAGGATTACCTTCCTTATGAATGTACGCCTTTCCAGCCCATTCTGTATTTACGTTTGTCTCATTTGCTTTTATTGTTAACGCTGGTTCATCCATCGGAGACGGAAGCTAATGTAGTAAAAAAAAATTACGGAAAGCCTTTAAATGAAATAACGTATTTAAACCCAAGGTGAGCAAACGGCATCAACAACAATTTACCATCTTTTCAGCGTACCAGCCTGCACCGTGTTACCGCGGTCCCTATTGACTTCTAGACCAGTACCTATGCCCTTACTCCTTCTTCTACACCTGAGGGTCTTTTGCAAATTTCAGCGATTCGTCAACTAGCAAACCCCTAACGCCCCAGGTGCCCCAACGGTTCGGGCAATCCCGCAAAGGTGCCCCCCTTACAGTCGTTCTCATTCGTTTACTCCATATGCTGCCCCCCCTCCTAGGAATGTCAGCAGACACATCATTCCCGATATATCACATTACTGCGATTCACTACCTTCAAAGCTCTTACTGAGCACAGATCCATTTTTCTCAGTAATGCACTTGAAAAAGTTTTAGGGAGTTGAAGACCCTCCAGGCACGTTAATGAAAAATTGATCCATTCTCGAACAAGCTGCCTACCGACCAAAGTCCATTTGTCATCCTTACGTCTCTCGCAAACATTCTTGTTATTTCTACTCCTGATGATATAAGAAACACATCTAAAGGCACTATTTTTTTGTTATGAACAGAAAGACGAAGATTTAGATGTCATTATGAGAAATCTCCAGCAGAAAAGATTTTCCGTTACAAAAATTTATAGATTTCCCCCTCGCCGTGAATCTTGACAAACCAAATCCTCGTTTGTTGCTGACCTTTAATACCCCTCATCCACCTACAAAGGTGAAAATAGGGTTCACAAGTCAGTGTTCGCACGTTTATCCCTCGACCCAGACGTTGCTTTAAATGTCAACGGTTTGGTCATCCCCGAAAATACTTTAGGGGACCGGATGAAATATGCCCAGTCTGCGGAAAATTATTTCACACACCCTGTGAAAATACCCCTAACTGTAGAAACTTTGGAGGACCCCACAGTGCTTCTTCCTTCAAATACCCGTCTTACCTGTTTGAAAAGGAGGTTTTGGGAGTTATGTACCATACACAAATTGAGCAGGAGAGATGCTATACGCCAGCTCAAGGAAAAATATCAGACAAATCAAAGCAATCTTACGTCACAGTTACAGTTGCCACCACGCCTTCGCGTGTTAATCACCAAACACAACCCCATCCTACTAAAACTCCTCTCCTAAATTCCAGGAAACTCGGGCAGTTACTGCAACCTGTCTGCCTGTAATTACCCACACAGCAACTCCTCAAATAGTACAAAAGCAGCTCTTGATCCAATCTCCTGGCAAAAAAGCCATTCAACAACCCTATCCCGAGTACTAGCTCTAACAAACAAGCCATGAAGCTAAAACTGGTTCATCAGTACAAAAAATTTAGAAACATTTCCCCTGCCAAGACACCAATATCCCATTACTTACCAAATAGGTTCACTAAACTTATGCAAGAGAACGGTTTCTTGTGTCCCTTAATCCGCTTCCCACTATTACTCAAATCCCTGAGAAAAGATGTTTTCTAAACACAAGGAAAAGAATAATCACCCCAAGCTAAAGATTTTTCGTTAAAATATAGACAACCGAATTTTTAAACAAAAAAACACTAACCTCAGACGTAAAAAATAAAACTCGGAAGAGACCCTCGCCATAAATCACCTTCAGAGACAAGGCAATGGCTGCAACAGATCTGTACTCAAACAATCACAGCTGTTGAAAACCCACCAATCAATCTTCTAATAGTCTTGCCAGATAATTCTAGCTCTTCTGAATCTTCCAATAACTCTTCTTCCGAATTTCCTATATCAGCACTCTCTAAGCGATTCTATACCCTAGAAGATGAATTGGAATAATAGCTCCCAAATGGAGCTTGAAGTGGATGACCCATTCTCTTCTAATGCTTCCTGCACTTCCGAGAAAATTGAATGGAAAGTTCAACGTAAACGTCGCAAAACGCTCTAAGCGTCCTGGGTCTGTTGGAGGCATGAAGGGAGACCCGGAGGCCCCATTCTCAATCAGACTGTTCAATCTCCCAAATCGACTCGGCCAGGATGAATTACTAGCAAATCTCAATATCGGAACCTTGTCCAATCCAAACAAATCCAATATTGGGCAACCCAATTTCATAACTCCAACACATCTCATAAAGATGACACCTTCCTCGTTACACCTTCCTCCCCATTTCCATAGCAGACAACTTCATTATTCCTCACACATCCTGGAATCTGCTTGCTTTGTCAGATACGGATACTCTCCCATTAATTAAACATTCAGCATTTCGGTTGCACTTCAACGACGAACCAAAACCCATACAATAATAATATGGATTTCTGGTTTGAACTTGACTTATCTCCGTATTCATGGTGAAAGCCCCCCCACCAAATAGTACTGAAAATTCCTTCCAAAAGCAGTCGTACAAAACAAATCTCTGGTGTATGACTATTCTTTACCACCAGTATTGTTGCTCCTCCTCGTCGAGATCCAAGTCTCAGCCTTTCCTCTTATCTGAATATACCCCCAATACTACCATGTCACATAGAGACATTGCCTCAAAAGACCATCCTCGTAATATTTATAAAACATAGCATGGCCACTTTCCTGCAATGGAATTGTCGTGCTACTATTCTAATTTCGAAGAACTTGTTCATCTAATAAACATATGTACACCAAAAGTGCATATGTTTACAGGAACTTCGACTATGTCATCGCGACTGTCTTTCAACGTCGACGAATATAAATCGCGCTGAACTCTATAGAAAAACGGTTACCAATGATAGGGGAGGTGCAAGAATACTCATTCACAAATCTGTCCCCCCCCTATTCCCCAATTCCTCTCCAAACTAAACTTCATGCAGTAGCAGCACGAATTCACTTGTCCACCGACCTTACTATCTTGCTCAATCTACTTGGCTCCGAGTAGTGAATTTACTAAAGTCGACTTAGCTGATCTTTTTAAACAGCTTCCTACTCCGGTCGTTATACTAGGAGACTTCAACCTCCGCCACCCCTTATGGGGCGACTCTGTCACTTCGTCCAAGTCCAAGATCCTAATAGATCTCCTAACCCCCTTTTTCCCTGGAATGCCTTAACAGCAGGACTCCATTACCTATGAACGTTTTTAGATACACACGCTTCTTCTTGTATTGATATTTCCTTTTTGCTCCCATTCCCTTATGGATCGTTTTACCTGGTCCCGCTTTGATTATTTATTCGGCAGCTAATCATTACCAATAGCTTTAAATGAGCTTGCACAAAAGTCCATGCAAAACCTAACTTCCAGGCCTGGCCTTATGATCTAGCGAGTGGCTTCTTTTTATCAGACACAGCTATCACTCTTTCTCCCTTCAATAACCGTCCGACTGTTGTTGATGCCTTTCGCTTCTTCCAGCAAGTCGTCATCTCGGCAGCGGAAGCTGTGTTCCACAATCTTCCCCAGCAGCGGGCGGCAACCCCTTGCCGTGCCGTCCCAAGAGTGCGCACAAAAACCAACGAGAGAAGAAGAAACTTCTACAGGCATTGCAAAAACGGACCCGTACCACCCCAAACATGCATTATTTTAAGCAGCCGCAAGCGACATCTCGGCGAAAATTAAATCGCCAAACGCGCCAAACAATTTTTTTCGAACTTACATATCGATTTTTAACTCCACAACTCCCCTTCCTTCAGTTGGAAAGTTGCACAGAAAATATCTCGCGCTCCAACAACCCTCACCCACAGTCCTGCCGTTATGCGGCCTGAATATAACGACACGATCTCCGCTACCTGCTGTATAGCGATGCGTTAGGTATAAGCATTTGCTAGCCACTCGAGTTCCTTCCGCTATCCAGAAGCCTTTCAAAACAGAACTGACACAGCACTGCCAGATTTTTCAACAGCGAAAGGGGAAGATCATACCTACAACTGCCTTTTTACACTTGTTAGAGTATCAATATGCATTGGCGAATAGCAAAGACGATGCTCTTGGCGTCCAGATATGATTTCGTACATCATGCTCCGTCATATCCATCACTCGGCATCAGCATTTTTGTTGGACCTATATAACAGAATCTGGATCGAATTCTTTTTTCCATTCTATTTCTACTACAGGTTTTGTAATTCCTATCCCCAAACCCGGCAAAGATCCGAATAAGGGCGGACAACCAAAGACCAATTTTGCGCTGACCTGTCATTCATGTAAATTAATGGAGAAATGGTTTCTGGCCGCTTCCTCCCTGTTCTGGAGAGCCGCCAAGCTTTCTCAAACTTCCAGTTTTTTGATTTCCGCAAAATCGTTCGACTTGCGGACCCCTTGGTAAAACTAGACCATGACATCCGGGGAAACCTTCTCAACTGGTGGGATGGTTCTTGGTGTCTTTTTTGACCTTGAAAAAGCTTATGATACAACTTGGAGAACTGGGCATTCTCCTTAAACTCCATTCGTTCGGTTTCCGCGGACAACTCCCTCTTTTCATCAAATTCCTTCTTTCAAACAGATCTATCCAGGTTCGGTGCTCTTCTATTCTTTCACGCCACTTTACTCTGGATGAAAGCTTCCGCAGGGTAGTGTCCTAAGTGTACTACTATTTTCTCGGATTTGATGATATCGTTACTTCTATCAGCGACTGTCAATTTTCTCTCTCTATGTCGATGACCTTGCGTTATAAATAGCCGGTGCCAAGCTGCCTTTTCTCCAACGGCAACTTCAACTAGCTAGTGAGAATATCTCACAATGGGGTAACTCCCATGCTTCCGTTTTTCTCCCACCAAAACCTCAGCAGTGCCTTTTAGAAAAAAGGGAATCGAAGAACTTGCCATTTCTTCAACAAATTTAACCTTATACGGCTTCCCAACATTCCTGTTATTCAGAGGTCAAAAATTTCTAAGGACGCAATTCTAGATGACACTTAAAACATATGCACCGCATATTAAACACCTGAAAAACAACTTGTCATCGCGCGGCTTGAACCTGTTACGTCTCTCGCCTCAAAAATCTTTGGGGTACTGATCGCAAGTCCTTTTTACGTCTCTACATCCCCCTAATCCGATCGAAGCTGCGACTATGGCTGTGCAGTGTACGGACCAGACCTCCACAAACATCTTACTACACCTATTAGATCCACCCAAAATGAGCATCCGAATCTCCATTGGAGCCTTCCGATCGTCCTCCCGGGTGAGCCTGGAAGTTGAAGCCAATGTGATGCCACTCTCTCTTCGAGAGAATACATATGTGTACCAAGTTATCTTCGTTTTCAACCCCAATACCGTCTGCTCTGGCACCGATTCTGCAGGATACATCAGAACCCCAATTACTGGTCATTTGCAAACACGGTTCATTAGCATCCTAAATTTCCTCAACATCCCTTTTGCAAAACGTGCTGCCTTTTCTCTTACGACGAGCCGGCACACACCTTAGCTATCGCTTCCCACCATATTGCTGGCTTCTGACCTCTCTTCCAAAGTCTAGTCATCCGGCTGCCTTGTTAAAAGTATCATTCCTGTCTCATTCCGCAGTTCATGGATTAATTTACTCCAGTGTTTTACTGACGCTCTAAAACAGGGGACAGTGTGGCGTGCATCTGCTGTCTTTCCTGACCGCAAAAACCTCTCCCATGCCCTCCCCCCTCATGCTTCAATTTTCACGCAGAATTCATAGGCATAATGATTGTCCTTTCTCGAATTCTAAATCCTTAACCAAGATCACTCTTATGTCATTTATTCAGATTCGTTCAGCGCGCTACAAGCGCTTAAAATCCCTTATTCTAAAAACACAATGGTATCCGCTGTACAACAATTTCTTCGGCTGCTCTATTCCCGTAAGAAACAAATTATTTTATGTTGGACCCCCTCTCATGTAGGGGTAACTGGCAATGAAATCGCTGACAAAGAGGCTAAAATGGCCACCTGCTCTTTTCGGAGTTGTTCCAGGTACCTCCAGATGCCATTCGACAAGGCCACCTCCCATCAACCCGATTACTATATTCCTGCTCTCCGACAAGGTTTCGATCTTATTGGCAAGGGTGCTGACGAATGATCAGCTGGGAAGCGAAACTTTTTAGAAAATAAAGCCGCATCATCGATGATGGTCTTCCTTCCCCCGACGGAAAGCGCTTACACAGATGATACTTGCACGCCTCCGTATTGGCCACACCAATATTCACTCACCCCCCCCCCCCCCCCGTTAACGTACCCCACCTTGTCGGGGTGGGGGGGCTCAGATACCTTTTCCGAATGGTATCTGCGAAGTGGTACGTTTTTGATTTTTCGTTAATTTTCCCCCTTTTTGTGGTTCCCCTCCTTTCCATTTATGTTCTTTGTTTTTTATTATTATTATTCCCGTTCTCCTTACCCTTCCCTTCCTCAGTTTCTGTCCCTTCTCCTCCGTTTTCTGTACGTACTACCCTACGTATCCCTGATCTCTCAGAGTTTCCCCATTCCCCTGCTTCCTGGTGGCTACCGGGCTGTTGTCTCTCTGTGTGTGTCATGGGCCCCATCTTAGCCCTCCTTCCTACGTGGGTGAGGTACAGATTAAAAAACCGGTTTTGTTGCCTTCTCGGGCCGCCATATTGTAGGGCGTTCCCGAACCTTGCCCTTACCTGTGAGGAGGCTGTCCTGCACTTGGGCGCATAATCTTGGGCTTCGAGTCTTATCCGTGTGGTGCACGGCTTTTATTTTTCATCTTTGTAGCCCCAATTTTAGGGGGCTTTGCCCGAGACCACAGCCAAGGCCCACCCTACGGGTGGGGTCTAGGGAGAGCTATGTAGCCTGGGCCTGTGTGTGGGCGCTGCGTGCTGCGGTTACGCTACGGGGGATTTATGTTTCTATCATCATTGTTCAGTCTTGTTATTTGAATTTGTGTTTATTTTATTCGGTGCTGAGTTTGCAGGAGTATTTTTCATGGAAAGAAATCTAAAAAATTTACCGTTTTCCAGAAAGCGGCAATCACCATCTGGCGGGTCCCCAACCGTCCCCTCCTCTGGCCGCTTCCAGGCCTGGCGACAGCAGGGGCTTGAGCCCTTGTTGATGAAATGCGTTGGTACTCCACCAACCTAACCCATATCGACCCTCTATTCGCGCGTCCAGTTTCGGGGTGTCTGCCCCCGTCTAGACCAGTGAAGGCTGTTGTGGCCTCTCTGAATACCCTTGTCTCTCCATCTTTACGTTTGCCATTCCAGGAGCCCCTGTGTCAGCGGGGTTCCTTTCCTACACGCCAGTATAAACCAACGCCGACAATCACTTTCTCCACCCCCCTCATGGTCCCGGGTCTTGATTCCTAACCCGCTTTATTTTTATTTACATTCAACTTCATCTCGTTCACTGACTTCTGTGAGCCAGCTCATCCTTAGTTATGCTTTTGAGGGCTCCTCTTCCAAAACTACCTGAGCCACAGGCTACGCCAGGAGAACGCGTTCCCTCTTTGGTTCGTGCTGCCTCTCGTACCCAGAGCAACGTACTTGCTTCCCTATCCCATCTGGGGAAGTTTCCCATCATTTCTAAACCTGATGATGTTCGTAACACGTCGAAGGGTACCATATTTGCGCCGGAGTTTTGTTCCGATGCTTCGATTGACATCCTTACTCATTTATAGGCTCACCACGTGCCTATCACCGACGTTTATCGGTTCCCTCCGCGTAAGGAGGACCCCTCAAAGTCAAACCCTCGTCTGTTACTTCCTTCTCTGTGCCTTTCCCTCCATCCAGGGTAAAACTTGGTTTTATCATGCACACGTTCGGACTATATGTGCCTTCCCGAGAAGATGCTTTCAAGTGCCATTAAATCTGGTCACCCCAGAATGATTGTCGTCTCCCCAGACCGTCTGTCGACTTGTGCAGTTTCTCTCCACCCGAACTGTGCGCAAAATCCTTCATGTTGTCCTAACTGCAAGGGGCCACACCCGGCCTCTCTGTCCACTGCCCCTTTTTTCGCCTTGGAGAAGGAAATCCTGAAGCAGTGTGCCATTCATAAATATGACCGTCGTGAGGCTACACCCGCCGGGCGAGGGAGAAGCTGGCTCATCTTCCTCTTTCTTATGCTGCGGCAGCGTCCACTCCATCTGCGGTTGCCTCTTCCGTTGCTCATCGCCCGCGTGCGTTGTGTCCGGATCTTGTTCCGCTTTCACGTTCGACCGTTCGGCCTTCCGTGCCGGTTACCGGATCACCTGTTTCGGTGGTTTCTGTGGCTCTGGACAATTGTCCTCCCAACTCTCCCGAAATGGTCCGCCGGACCACTCGTCGTTTTTCGCCGACACACACGACCTCTCCTCATGCTCCTCTCCTTGTAGAGGTCCATGCAGCTCCCAAGGGGATTGATTTTGCGATAAGTTCCGCTTCTGAGGTCGATGGCAGTCGTCCATGTGCCTCGTCGGAGCCTACCATGATACCGTCTTTCCCGGAAAAAACGCCCCTGCTTCTGTTTCGCCTGGGAAACAACAGGTCCCTCTTAACGGTTGCGAGAGTCCGTCCAAGGGCGGACCTTCCCGGACAGACATCGGTACTCGCTTGCTTATCGGGGCCGCGGACTTCTTGAAAGCAGAAGGTCACGTTTGTTACTGGGGGACCTGTCCTCTGTCCTGGCCTTAACGCGGGGCTCGCCGCCGCTGACAACCGCGTGGGCATCTCGACCAGTGCGTCGACCCTCTTGCCCGTCTGAATAATTTCACTACTTACGCCGCCTAAGCCCGCTTCGCTTCTGCATTATTCAAGCGATTCTGAAACTTTTTCGGATGCCACGATGGACTCTTCGGACTACTTTTCTTCCGTGGGAGTGTCACGTGCTGACGCTGTTGTCCCGCCCGAGGGGAGGTCCGATAAGGTATCGATTGACACCTCGCCCGCTCGCAGTCTTCCTTCGGGTAGACGTGGCGCCGCTTCGATGTGTGTTGAGGGTGGGTTGGCTGCTGGTGGATGCAGGGGATGGAGGGGTCTTCCCTTCCTGCCTCTTTCCCTAAACCCCCTTTGACTTCGGTCCCGTCGACTGAGCCTTCTGGCTCTACTCGAGCGCTGACCGCTTCCGAGATTTTGACTGCTGACGCCATACACACGTCTTCCGATGTGTCTC
>JABUQX010116178.1:0-7500 GCA_015478945.1 Trachelipus rathkii | reverse complement strand
AGTAGAGCTCCCAGCTTCTTTGAGGTCGCCCTAGCAACCATTGAGATGTGAGGTTTCGAAAACAGTTTTTTGTTTATGTTAAGGCCAGAAATGTTTATATTGCCAACAGGAGAGAAGAGAGAATCATCGAAAGAGATAAGAAGGTTAGAAGGTGTCTTGGAGAAGGAGATTTGTAGAAGTTGGGTTTTTAAACAATTGGATTTCACAAAGTTGAGACGACCTCAGATAAGCGAGAATAGAATCGAAAAGATTAAGACGAGAGGAAATTCCAGAAGTCAAAGAGAAAGCAGATTTGAAATGAATTGAAGAAGGGAAGGTCGAGCCATCGGTATATGAGTGGATAGAGTTAGATGAGCAGCCGAGAAGATCATTTATGAAAAGTATGAATGATAAGAAAGAGCCCAGAGGAACACCACTATTGACATGGAAAGATGTCGCCCCATCAACAACAGCCAACATTGAACGATCTGAAAGAAAGCTAGACATAAGCAAGCAAAGAGAAGGAGGAAACCAAAAGAAGGGAAGCTTGGAAAATAGTAACGAGTGCCATACCGGGTCAAATGCCTTAGATATGTCATGCCCCACCACTCATGTCTTCCCATAGTTCCTAAGATTATCTTGGAAAGTATATCACAAGTGAACCTCTAGCGCCGAAAGGAGGACAGGTGATCGGAAAGAAGAGAATGACATTCCAGACGATCTAATAAATGAGTGTTGAGAATGGTTTCAAAGATCTTAGGATACAAGTGAGAGCTATAGGCTGATAGCTACCATTGATCAGATAGGCCACCTTTTTTCGGAATAGGTTGGACTTATGCGCGCTCCCAACACTGAGGGAAGTGCTGGTATTGAGGAATAGAGAATATGCTATTTCAGGAGCCCATGCACCCAGTCAAATGTAATCACAGGTAAAAGCATGGGGCACATAAGAGAATAAGGAATAGGAGGAGGGGAGATGGATTTCTAAAGTGGCCCAGGGTTGAATTGGAGGGAAACAGGAGGTCAAAAACATTGGCCTTTTTAGTTGGAGTATTAGCAACAGAACCATCAGAGCTAATAAGAGGAAGAAAGGCAAATTTACAGATGTTGGTAGAAATGCTTTTGGCAAGAGGCCAGAAAGATTTGTCACTAGGAGAACCGAGGAGGTTACCGCATTTTCGTTTCATAAAGTCTGATTTGCTCGTCGAATAGTATCTCTGCAACGATTCCAAGCTGAATAAAAATTAGCAAGAATGATAGGAGAATTACAATTTTTGCACTCTCGATACGCACTGGATGATCCGAAAACAAGCACGATCGAACCATTAATTTTGAGGGGAGAAAGATTTAGTAGAAGAAGGAATGAACCTGCTCTTCCATCAACGATTACAGCTCTCAGCTTATCGTTCGAAGTCTAAACAGTCATTAGATGTAGTTGGCATAGAAGCGACACAAAGAACCCAATGTACCTAATTAAAGTGCAAGAAAATACGCTTACCGATTGATGGAACTGTTGGAGAGAAAGTATTAAAATTAAGAGTAATAAGGTTGTGGTCAAATTTACTGATATGAGCAAAGGTGGTGTATTTATATAGAGAAGGACTAGTGGTGAAACATAGGTCAAGTGTATTCAAGAGCTGTTTGGGATGATCCAGAATATGTGTAGGTTCGTTAATTAGTTGTTCCAGATCGTTGCGGATGCTGAATGGTTCGACCTCTTCCACTTCTGGATCGGATTGAAGGACTTCAACCATTCAGTGTTGTGTACATTGAAATCCTCTAAACAGAAGACCTCAGTATTTCTATGAGAAGATATAATAGTATCGTCTAAAGTAATAAGATAATAAAAAAATGCTTGAAATTAGTCTGTAAAGAGAACAGTAGCAAAGCACAAGATTATTGTAGTGGAAGAAAAAAAGATTTTAAGATATAGAACATCGAAGTTAGGAGCTTCGAGGTTTTCGAGACGTTTTACAGGAATATTAATGTTTACATATGCACATACTCCACTCTTCAGACGGAAATTATGAAATAGGTTATAGTTGGATATATTAAACGAGTCAGAGGATAAATTCTTAGCTATCTGGGTGTCAGATAAAAGCAAAAGGTTATGGCTAGAGGTAAAGAGGTGAGTAGTAGGAAGGCCATATTGGAGCACGGTCGTTTTTACCCCACCTATCCTTTTTTACCCCACCCTAAAATTTGGGCAACCCAAATTTTTTGAGAATCCAAATTTTTTGGCAACCCGAATTTCTTTTTTTTGAGAACCCAAATTTTTTGAGAACTCCAAATTTTTTTGAGAACTCAAATTTTTTGAGAACCCTATCCTTTTTGCAACTCCTTCGTTGTATTCTACGGTCCAATTTTGAGAACCCTAATTTTTGAGAACCCTAATTTTTGAGAACCCTAATTTTTTAGAACCCTAATTTTTTCGACCAACCCTTTGGTCTTCCATGGGTCATTTTTTGCCCACGGTAATTTTTGGCCACCCTTTAGGGGCTTAGCCCTTTTTTGATGTCTTTTTTGTCTGACCTTTTCCTAAAGTTGCCAGATACCATGGGTCAATTTTGGCCCACGGTACTTTTTTTTGGTCTTCCTTAGGGGCTTAGCCCTTTTGATGCTCCTAACCTTGTTTGACCAGACATTTCGGCCTTGACCTGCCAGTAGACATGGGTCAGATTCTGGCCACGCCAATTTTGCCCAGCCTGTGGCCCACCTGTCACATATTTCTGTTCCTAACTGAACGTATGTATGATTCATCCACCAACACTAATACAATATCAATACACACACACAGCCACAATACACATTATCATCATATACTTTGCATATGTTATCTCTCACTATGACACTTACACTCCACCACATAGATACTTGCACTTACATTTCTCTACACTTATACACACACGTACAAACACATGACCAATCCTTTGGTCTTCCATGGGGTCAATTTTGGCCCGGTCAATTTTGGCCATCCTTAATTTTCATCAGACCTAATTTTTTGACCAACCCTTGGTCTTCCAGGTGCAATTTTGAGAACCCAAATTTTCGGCCAACCCTTGTATTCTACGGTACAATTTGATGCCTCAGCTTTGATGCCCAACTTTGATGCCCCAACTTTGATGCCCTAACTTTGATGCCTCAACTTGATGCCTCATCTTTAGTTGATGGCTCAACTTTGATGGCTCAACTTTTATGGCTCAACTTTGATGGTGTCATCTTTGATGGTACCTATATTGTTGGTTCAGCTTTGATGACTCAGATTTATTGATGGTTCAACTTTGATGGTTCCCAATCACCGTAAGGAGTATCTAGTGATGTTCTATTAGTGTTCTATGAGTATTAGATGAGTGCCAGGTGAGTGCCAAAAGAGTGCCAAAAGAGTGCCAATGAGTGCCAATGAGTGCCAAATGAGTGCCAATGAGTGCCAAGTGAGTGCCACATAGTGCCAAGTGAGTGCCACATAGTGCCAACTGAGTGCCACTAGTGAATTAATTATTATCTATTCTAGTGAAATTAATAATTATTCCTCAATGTAAGTATTTATTATAAATATGATATACACTTAGTAAAAATAAAACACTTTTAATACAAATCAGATAACTTGTGCACCGCTTAACAGCTAAAATGACTATGATTTTAAAATGAGTTTGGGTCTAAAAGATAATAAAACACACCTGCTCAAATACAAGTTTAAAGAACAAAGTTAATTTTCAAAAGACGATAAAATAATTCTCGACCAATCACATACGAGGTCATATAGAGATAAGGATTACTCCGACCAATCACAAGTAAGGAAAACATTTCCTTCTTGCCTGCTTAAAGGATCTTACCGATCCAGCATGTTTCAGTTTGAAATATATTTATAAAAATAATAATAATAACAATGATTCTTGTCTATACTGGAATTACCTTTTGACCTGGTATTAGGCTTAAATCAGACTGGGATACAAAAAGGCTTATCCTAAATTTAGGCCTAAATTTAGGCCTAACGTAGTTATTGCACCACATTTTACAGAAAAAGGTGAGTTTGAAATATATTTGAAGTAAATAATACTAAGTATAAGTAATACCGGGTAAAAAAAAGACTATCCTAAATTTAGGCCTAAAGTAGTTATTTCAACACATTTACAGAGAGAGGTCGTTTCGTATCTGTAAGGAGTGCGGGTTGTTGTGTTTTCCTCGTATTGATTTGTCAATGTACATAGATAATAATAATAATAATAATAAGAAAATCCGAATTATTTAAAAAACTTTGAAATATTTTTAGTTAACATCGAGCGAATAATATAAATGTAAATGAATAATTGTTATTTTTAAATAAGAACTTAGAAAGATTTTAATAAAATACATGTTATATTAGCAGAGAAGAACTTATTTTGTTATTTTATACTTACTACATGGCTAAAGATGATGTAAAGCAGTAAGTCAATAGAACAAAACGTGGCATAGCTTGGTGTAGAGGGGTGCTAGGGGCCGACCTTACTGATTTACTGTGCTTTAAGGTACGTAAAATATATGCTTTAATAAAATTTCATAAAATTTTTAGTAAGTTATTTTAAAACTTATAGTTATAAAATTTATAAACAAAAAGTATTAACAGTTAATAATAAATTCTTTGTTCAAGATAAAGGATTTTATTATAGAAGTTTTAAGAAACTTTGAAATAATTTTAGTTATATTGAATGAGTAATATAAATGTACGTGTGTTTAATTAAAACATAAAATGTTTTAATAAATTATACGTTATATGTGTAAGTGAGTGTGCGTGTGTGTGTGTAAGTAAATCTGTGTGTGAGTGTAAGTAAATCTGTGTGTGGTAATCTGTGTGTGTGGGCAACCTGTGTGTGTGGGCAAATCTGTGTGAGTGTGGCAATCCAGTGAGTGTAAGTAATCTGTGTGTGAGTGGCAAATCTGTGGAGTGTAAGTAAACCTGCGTGTGTAAGTAAATATGTGTGAGTAAGTAAAACCTGTGTGTGAGTGTGTGTGTGTGTGTGTGTAAGTGTAAATGTAAGTGTCTATGGCAAATGTAAGTGCTTATAAGTGTATAATGTAAGTGTCTATGGATAAGTGTAAGTGTGTGTGTGTGTGTGTGTGTGTGTGTGACCGTGTGTGTATAAGTGTAAATGTAAGTGTCTATGGGTAAATGTAAGTGTCATAGTGAATGTGTGTATAAGTGTCATAGTGAATGTGTGTATAAGTAAGTGTGTGTGTGTGTGTGTGTGTGTGTGTGTGTGTGTGTGTGTGTGTGTGTGTGTGTGTGTGTGTGTGTGTGTGTATGTGTGTTCTAAATAATAACAATAGGCATGAAGTAAATAACACTAAGTATAATAATAAAAATAAAATAATAAAAATAATAAAAATAATAAAAATAATAATAAAAATAAATAAAAATAATAATAAAATAAATAAAAGTATTAAAACAAAATAAAAAACATAATGTTAATAAATATATGTTAAAGCAGTAAAACATATGAGTTAAAGCAGTAAAACAAAAGCATACTAATCCCCTTGGTGTTAGGTCACACCTCTATTGATTTACTGATTTACTGCTTTAAGGTATGTAATGTTAATAAATATATGAGTTAAAGCAGTAAAACATATGAGTTAAAGCAGTAAACATGAGTTAAAGCAGTAAAACAGTAATACAAAAGCCTACTAATCCCTTGGTGATATGTAGCATCTTTTTGATTTACTGATTTACTGCTTTAAGGTATGTAATGTTAATAAATATATGAGTTAAAGCAGTAAAACATATGAGTTAAAGCAGTAAAACATGAGTTAAAGCAGTAAAGCAGTAAAACAAAAGCATACTAACCCCTTGTTGCTATGTAACACCTCTATTGATTTACTGATTTACTGCTTTAAGGTATGTAATTTTAATAAATATGTGAGCTAAAGCAGTAAAACATATGAGTTAAAGCAGTAAAACATGAGTTAAAGCAGTAAAACAGTAAAACAAAAGCATACTAACCCTTGTTGCTATAAAAATTCCTCTATTGATTTACTGATTTTACTGCTTTAAGGTATGTAATTTTAATAAATATGTGAGTTAAAGCAGTAAACATATGAGTTAGAGCAGTAAAACATGAGTTAAAGCAGTAAAGCAGAAACAGCATACTAATCCCTTAGGTGTTAGGTAACACCTCTATTGATTTACTGATTTACTGCTTTAAGGTATGTAATGTTAATGTTTTTAATAGATTGTACAGTTGTAGTAAAATAAAAATGCTATATATCAGACACTCTGGTTTTTTTCTTCTTCTTACATACAATTTTTTAAAATTTATAAATTAAAAAGTATTATAAAAATATAAAAGATACCTGTAATGAGTTACAGTTTTAGGTTCAAGTGAAAATGTTTTTAATAAACATGTTTAAATAAAATGAATGACTCGTAGTATATATATATTTTTCATTCGTGCGGGAATATTGCGCCTGCGGGCGCACGCGGCGGGCTGGTACGCGGAAATATGGCGCCTGCGGGCGCACGCGGCGGGCGGGGAATATTGCGCCTGCGGGCGCCCGCGGCGGGACGCACTGCGGGTGCGGGGTCGTGGGCCTTCGCGCTGTGGATCATGCTGCGGCCTGGTGGGCAGCTTATGATCTAGAGACAAGATGAGTCATCAAAGATGAACCATCAATATAGGTGGTATCAAAGACGTCACAAAAGATGAGTCATCAAAGATGAGGCAACAAAATTGAGCTTCGAGTGTGTGAGTGTAAGTGTAAGTGTACCTGTGCGTGTGAGTGTAAGTGTATATGGGCTAGTGTAAGTTATATATTCAGTCATGCTATAAGTGCTATAAAAAGATTAACTCATAGTAGGAAGCATTCTAGCAGATTGTAATATACACCAATCGATTCTCATACCTGTTACCTAGTAGACACTCATATTAGGCTATTCTAGCTCAGGGAGGGTAGAAAAGGCTTGAAAAAGCGGCACTCAGTTGGCACCATGTGGCACTCACTTGGCACTATGTGGCACCCATCATTTACACTCATTGGCACTCACTTGGCACCTCATTGGCACTCACTTGGCACTCCACCTAGCACTCACCTGGCACTCACCTGGCACTCATCTAATACTCATAGAACACTAATAGAACATCACTAGATACTCCTTACGGTGATTGGGAACCATCAAAGTTGAACCATCAATAAATCTGAGTCATCAAAGCTGAACCAACAACATAGGTACATCACAGATGACACCATCAAGTTGAGCCATAAAGTTGAGCTATCAAAGCTGAGCCATCAACAAAGATGAGGCATCAAGCTGGGGTATTATAAAAGCTGAGGCATGTGCTGGGGCATCAAAGTTGAGGCATCAAAGGAGGCATCAAAATTGTACCGTAGAATACAAAAGGGTTGACCGAAAAATTTGGGTCCAAAATTGACCCATGAACACCAAAGGGTTGGTCGAAAAATTAGGTCTGATGAAATTAAGGATGGCCAAATTAGGTGGGTCAAATTGACCTAGCGAAAGACCAAAGGATTGGTCGTGTGTTTGTACGTGCA